>RJWM01013925.1:0-51928 GCA_004363535.1 Dasyprocta punctata | reverse complement strand
GAACAAAAATCAGATTGCACGGGAAACACTTCCCAGAATCAACACCTGGGATCTCATCCTACTAAAAAGTTTTTGCATGTCAAAGGAAATCTCCAGCATAGTGAAAAGAAAACCCACAAACTGGGAAAATATCATAGCCAATTGTCCATCAGACAAAGGACTTCTATCTAAAACATATAAAGAATTAAAAGAAATCAGGTCCCTAAAATTCAAGGACCCAATCCAAAAATGGGCATCTGAGATGAATACACACTTCTCAGAGAAAGAAATACAAATGGCAAATAAATATATGAAAAAATGTTCAGCATCAATGGTCATTCAGGAAATGCAAGTTAAAACAACGCTGAGATTCCATCTCACTCCAGAAAGAATAGCCAAGATTAAAAAGTCAACCAACAATAAATGCTGGAGGGGCTGTGGGGAAAAAGGAACTCTTCTCCACTGTTGGTGGGAGTGTAGACTGGTGCAGCCACTGTGGAAATCAGTGTGGAGATTCCTCAAGAAGCCAGGATTAGAGATCCCAACCCAGTTATCCCTCTTCTGGTCATTTTCCCAGAAGAATTGAAAACATCATACCACAGTGATATCTGTGCACCCATGTTTATAGCAACCCAATTTGTAATACCCAGATTTGGAAACAACCCAAGTGCCCATCAATCAAAGAATGAATAAAAAAGATGTGGTATTTTTATACAATGGAATACTACTCAGCTATTAAGAAAGATTGCATTGAGACTTTTGTAAGTAAATGGTCACGACTTGAGACCATACTCATAAGTGAGATAAATCAAACCCACATGTGTAAATACCGTATTGTCTCCCTAGTGTAAGAAACAGAAAAGTGTATATGATCCAGGGTCTGTAGTGAATACTACGTAAGGGTGGAAACAGCTCGGGGAGCGAAAGTGACTGGGAGGGGAAAAGGCGGAAAGAGAAAAGGGAAGAGGAAAAGATATAAACCTGTATATATGTATATGTGAGATAACTAAAATGAACACACTGCTGAATGTATTCATTATTGGGAAGGAGCGATTAATGCTCATATTTTTAGATCAATTTTGCATGTCTATATCTGTTAATGTAAGTAACCATTTTGGAGATAATGATGCGCAATATTGCAACCATTGTCAAGTTTCTATCATCCAGTTTTGTAAACCTGCAATGTTACTGTTGTGTATTTAGTCGTTTGTTTGTCTCTTTTGCTTGTTGTCTTTGTTATATATGTCTTTTTTTTTTCTTTTTTTTCTTCGCTTAAATAAAAAAAAATAGCTCCCCGTCTTTTTTTTCCGTGTTCCTGTCAGATGAAGTAGTGCTCCCAATTCTTTATATGTATCATATTGTTGGATATTGTTTCTTGATACATTCTGCTAGTCTGTTCTTTTTGATTGGTGAATTGAGACTATTTACATTAATGGTTGTAATTCACATGTATTGACTTACCATTGTCACATTATTTTCTTGTTGTTGGTTCGGTCTTTCCACTTGATTTAATTGCTTGCCTTGCCTGTTGGATTTTTTCTATTTCTGTTCTTGGAATCATAGTCTTTATTATCTCTTTCTATAATATCCTTCAGTACATTTTGGAGTGCTGGTTTGGTAGTCATAAATTTCTTCACTTGATCTTTTTCTTGTGGAAGTATCTTATTTCTCTATTAGTTTTGAAATATCATCTTGTGGGATACATCAATCTGAGTTAGAGGTTGTTTTCTTTTAGATTTGAAATCACTCCTAGGTTTCCTTGAGTTAGGAGTTTGTGTTGAGACATGTGCTGTGATTCTGTTGTGTTTTCCTTAATAAGTGATTTGTTTCTTTGTTTTAGTTACCTTTTTTTAGGTGCTAGGGATCAAACCCAGGGCCTTGTGCATTCAAGGCTAGAGCTCTACCACTAAGCCACATCCCCAGTCCTCTAGCTGCTTTTAATATCCTGTCTTTGTGCTAAATTTCTAGAATCTTAATTATTATATGTGTTTGTATAGATTAATTTTGGTTATGGCTATTTGGAGTCTTATGTGCTTCATGTATCTGTATGTCTTTTTCCATTCTTGGGGAGTCTTCTGCCATTATACCTGTAAACAGATTTTTTTAGGTCATTTGTGCTGTGTCCTACTGTTTTGTTGACTCCAATCAATCTTATATTTTTCTTCTTTGCATCATTCTGCAGCTGTTTGATTAACTTTTCATGGTCCTTGCTGTTTTTAAGAAATTTTTCTTTTCGTGATTGCTAAACACAATCTTGTCATCTAGATCTGATATTCTGTCTTCACACTGGTTTACTTGTTAGTGTATACTTTCAGTAGAATTTTCAATCTCCTAATATCTGTTTGAGTCTGTTTCATGAATTTCATTTCTTTTCTGTGTTGGACATTCATACTTTCTATCATTTTTCTAAACTCAATTTTTTTAAAATCTGTGTCTGCTCTAGATTTACAGAGCAAGTCTTTCATTATGATTGTCATCTCTTTTTTATATGAGAAATTATTTCTGGCTTTCTGTGTGGGCTCATTAATCTGTTTTGTTTTGTTTCGTTTTGTTTTGTCGTCTGCTGCCATTTCAGAAAACTCAGCAGGGTAGCTTTTGATTTTCTGTACCTCACTGTTACCTGGACTTGTCCTGGGTAAACTGGAAGTCCACCCTTGGGTGGGCTACAGTTTTATTTTGCCTTTGTATCTTGTCATTCTCAGTTTTATGTTTTCAATTTTACTTTGTTTTCTGTGTCAATGCTTATAAATTGATTATGGTAGATAGCTTTATCACTAGTATCAAGGCTTCTCTAGGAAATGTCTGTTCCCAAAAGATATCTACTGAGTGCAGCTGGCATATGCTGTTTGTGTCTGTCCCACAGTCCTGTCTTTCTAATTTAGTAGATATGAGAAGTTGCTATCTATTTAGCCCAGCACCCAGTCTTTTGGTCCTGGATTATGGTAATGATTACAACCCCAGACAATCTCAGTGTTGTCACACAAGGGAGAAAAACTGATTTCAATAGGTATGACATCCTAGATGAAGTGATACAGTTAGCAGTAACAATTGCACTAAGCACAGCCTACAAACAGATAAACTGTGGTAACTATTAATTTGGTATCTTTAGTCATAAGAGCAACAAAATCCCACATGAAATTTGTATGCAATCATTTTCCTGTTAGTAGAATGATTTTACTCTTTCTCCCTGTGTAGTGGGGAGTGGAACTTAAGAGGGATAAGGGAAAAATGGAGAAATAAATGAAGACCAATATTGTAGAAACAAGATGGAAGGATGAAGGAAGATCATCCAAGCTTTGGGAAATTGGAAAAGAAGACAGGACAGAAAGAATGAAAGAACAAAGCAAGCAAATATTGAAACAAATGAGAAAGACTAAAAGCAGTGTTCATTAACATGAAAAAAGAGAAAAAGAGGATGAACAAAACAAAACAAACAATAAAAGTGAAAATATAAAAAAACCAGAGAGAAAATAAAAACAAAACAAACCACAGGGAAATTCCTCTTTTGTTCACAGCTCTGTGGTAGTGACCAAGACAGAGCCCAGTGCTATGCTGGGTAACCTCACCAAGTCTGCAGTAGGATTAGTGCTGGGTGTGGGGCTGATCTTGGCCTGCTGATATGGGGGCTGAGGCCTGTGTCTTCAACCAACAACAGTGTGGATTTCCCTTGGCAGCCTGCTTCTTACCCTGTTTGTCTCTGCATTGTTCCCCCAGTGGCTGTGGTGCCCTCAGACATTGATGTTAGGTGACTCCCAGTTCCACATACAGTTGGCCTTTCCCCTACTCAGCCTCCTCTGTTCCACACACTGGTTTGTCTCTCTGCTCTCCCATGCTGGGAGAGTGCTGACTTCCCACTAGTTGCCCTGCCATGGCCCAAGGCTCCTTGCATTCCACATCTCTCTCCTTTCTCATGCTGTGGGGAGTGGGCCAGAAGTGTAACTTTTCCAGTCACTACTTTTAGCATGTCACTGTGGTCCCTAACCTTGTTTTTGCTGTAGGTATCAGTGAGCTGCTTTGGCACATGACCAGAGAAAGAAAAAATGACCCATCAGGGAGGAAGCAACTTCTTAGTCACTCACTCCCTTGTGTGCTGTGAAATTTGCTGCTAGACTGCAACATTCTCTGTTTAGAGGAAGGTAAAAAAGGCGAGGCCCATATCCTTTGTGACTTGAGTTTTCCATGTGATTACAGTCCATCAGGTTTTGGGAACTTCCATGCAAGCGGAAGTACCACAAGCAGCCTTATGGGCTGGTTTGTCATTTTATAATGTCCTATGCCTTAGTCTTTTTTTTTTCTTTTTTTTTAATCTACAGTTCTCTTATTTCAGGTTGAGTTTGGCATCAGGACATAAGTCCCTCCCTTTCTTGCAATTACCTGTGTTTTAGTTGAATTCCTTGGAGTAACTCCAAAGTAGTTCCTCCTCTATTCAGCCATCTTGAATCTCTCCTTCCTTGATTTTTTAATTGGAATTTTTAACCTTATGTTCCACTTAATTAGAAACTTAGTCCCAGATCACTTTAGTAGCATCTTCTTTGGATGCATTTCCTTCCTACATCTTCCTTTCTTTTCATAGCAATATGCCACCAACATAATTAAAATGTCTTATTTTCTTGATTCATACTTTTGTAGAACAATTACCATCATGAAACCAAGCATTTCTAGCACTGTTTTTTTTTTTATTATAATATTATCCACACATACTGGCTCATAGTTTGGTCAGTCAGTATTTATTGAACAAATAAATGAATGGCTAAATAGATGGCTGAATTCATATTTTGATTCTTATTTTTATGTCCCAGGAGTAGTACTTGGCACAAACATTAACTTTGCTAAATCTTCTAATTTTCCAAAATATTTATCACACTTTTATCCTATTCATTAATAATCAAATCCAAAAGAAATACTAGAATTCACATATTAGAACAAAATGACCTTAAAATAAATAACACTTAATCCAATCATTAGCTTCCACTTACTTGATTGTTAAATCATAACACTTAAATAAAAATTAACCTATTAGCTCATTTCTACATTATTTAAAGTCAAAAGTCATGACTTATTCTGTCACACATTTCTGGCAAAGATGCTTTGAACTCTCCCTTACTAGTACTGACAACTTATTTTAAAATAGTCTATTTGTTCCTTCCTAGTTAAATGTGCAAGACACAGAAATAGAACATTGTGTAATGTAACAGATGCTGCAGCAATGATGAGTTTACATGAGAAAGCTCATAGCAGATGCCACCTTTTAGCACCAGCCAATAAAAAGGCATGGGTATTACAACTCATAATTGCAGTGTGGGCAACCTCTAGTGCACACTTTTGATCTCCTGTACAGTAACTGATCTTGTATTATGGGTACAATACTTAATATTGATATTAATTATCCCTATTTAATTTAGAAACAATAAAGAAAATTTTATTTTAAGGCAGTTAGTGTGAATTGCCTCCCTTAGGTTTGTCTTAGGGAAGTCCTTATCCTCAATGGAAAGAATAGAAAAACTAAAGACAAAATTTACGGTGTACATAATTCACTGAAGATAGTTGAATAACTTTGAAAGCAAACACAAATTCTTCAAGGTAGAGAAGGTTAGTTTATAGCAATAAACATTTATTAAAATTATTTTTTGGGTATCTAACAAAGGCAAACAGTTAAATACCTGTTAACATGAATGAGAGCCAAACTAAAAATATTTAATTCATTTAGAATATCGTATTACTTAGTTTTATTATAGTGTTATTAATCATAAGAGGATTTGAATCTATATATACAAAATAAAGTAGAAAGAAATATTTTTATCAGCTGTCCATATATTGTTATATGTGACTGTGCATCCATGTATCGAATGCCTGAAAATTGTTAAGATAGTGGATCCTAAATGTTCTTATTCATTACAAAAGCTTGAAAAGTTTACATGGTGATGAAAATGTTCATTAATCTCATTTAATCGTTTCCCAATGGCTACCTATATCAAAACACCATATTATGCACTGTAAATACATACAATTTGTCAGTAACTAACAGAAAAAATTTTAAAAACTCAGTACACTTTGGTCATTTTACAGACTATCAGGGTTCAATTTGACGAATACTTTTATTACTATTATTGATTATTTAAACAATAATGCTAACTCAGCTGAGGATATTGCTCAGTGGCTCAAGTGCCTGCTTGGCAAGCATGAGGTCATGAGTTTGATCCCCAGTACCAAGAAAGAAACAAAGAAAGAAAGAAAAGCAAGCAAGCAAGCTCAAATGAACTCGTTAAATATGCCTTATCGTATGCCGATTTTGAGTCATTCTAGAGATAGACTTAGAGATGAGAAAGTTTGGTCTGGTAGTGCACTTGCGATGACTACTGGGAATACAGTTATGGAAGCAGGGAGGTTTGTGTCACTGGGATTACTGCAGTAGGATGCAGCTGCTCAGCCCTCTTCAGTCTCTCTGGGAAACTGGAATAGGCTTCAGAATCATCCCTGCCAAGCAAGGGTAAAATGGTACTTACTCACTTAATTCTCCATCACTGGAGGGCCCGCAAAGGAATGTCAACTCGTCGAAATGTATAATTAGTTCCTAGGCATATTCATGCAAGTTTTCTGTGTCCAAGTCAAGTCCTCAAAACAGGACAAGTTTTTTGTATGCCCTAATAAAGTCCTCCAACAGGAGCTTGAATGAAAAGCTGAGGGTGCATTGGAAGCTGTCAGCTGAAACTGCTGGCAAACTGTTTTGGGGTGAAAAGGGACACTGGGACCGGGATCAGCAATGTCTGCTGCAGTGAGTTTTGCTTCTTTTATGACATGTAGTGAGGTAACTGCAAGTGTATGGTTTGCGTATGTGTGTTTGTGTGTGTGTGTGTGTAAGATAAACATTCTGTTTGCATACTTCAATTCTACTTTAAGCATTTGCTAAAAGCTTAAAAACCATCAGTAAAGATTTTTGAGATGGACTTTGATACAAATGATAACACATGAGAATAGGTTTTGATATGTTAGTTTTGCTACTGTCTACTTCATATTGTCTTATAGATACAAAATACTTGTATAAGAAGAGCTTTAAAATACTAAAATATTGGATATATTACTAAATATAAAGGTGATTTTTATTGTTTTTGTTCTGGTGCCTCCTAAAACATTGTAAAGAACATCTTGGAGAATTTCTTCTCTATTAGGATGAGTGGGATTAAATTCATATGAATTATGTTATCCTTCATATGGTTTTAGTGTCCAAAACAAGATATTTATCTGCCAGTATATAATCTAGAATATATTAAGTTCATATGCTTACTGAGGCAATTTGTTTCATTTCTTTTTTAATTTTTGGTTATATCAGAAATCAAGCAGAAAAGTAAAGAGAAAAAACTGATATATTTCTTTGGCTCCAAAAAAAGAAGTTCCAGTGTAGCTTGAGCAGCATTCTGATCTGCTGCCTGCCTTCTCTGGAATCTTCATGTCTAAACTCATAAATGCCACTGAGTAGAGGGAAAAGGTCAGGAGAAAGCCTGCGGCTGCCCCTTTGTCCAGCTTCCAGTCATGCTCATCTGCGCACAGTCTATCTCATGAGGCCTCAGCTCTTCCTTGCTTCACTTGCATTCATTTCTAGTGTAAGGCTATTTTATGAAACTGTAGGATACAGAGAAGGTCAAAACTGAAGGTGAGCAGATCAGGCCACTGGATTATTTCCAATAATAGATATAATTCCCTATAGGCCAAAAGGCTTTTCAAATCTTCTAGGTTTTTTATATAGTATATTTTAAAATAACAATACTCTTTCTATGCTTCTCAAAATCAATACGATAATAAAGGTTTCCAATCAATTTATCAATGCTTAGAGAGTTTTGGAAAAATTCTTGGTGATGCTTAAATCCCTTCCAAAGATGAATTCTTGTCATGGATGTGGTTCAGATGTCCTGAGGTTCCCTTTTCTGTCGTCCCCTGTGGGGTGTTATACTGTTTTTAGAACAAGTCTTGTGTCTCAATTCTTATCTGCAGGAAACTGGAATAGATCCAAATTTAATGCCAGCCAACCAATTAAGACTGGGAATTACATCTTGAAGACTTAGGCTTTCTTCATAAAACTACTGATGGTTGAAGAGTTTAGTTTAAGCCACAGTGCTGAGGGTCAAAGTCTAAATCAAAATACAAATAGGAAATCATTCAGGAAATGGCAGATTTTAAAAATGGGGAAATTAGGCATTAATTAAGATAGACCAGGATTAAATTGGGATGGTACCTGGCCCTCAGCCAAGAAAGGACTTATAGGACCTGTGATTTGCCTTTCCACAGTTACTGAATGTGCTAATACTCCACCTTAGTTTGTGCATTGGAAGAATCAGAGGTGGAAAATTTGAGAGGTTCCCAGTTGTTCATGAAACAATGTGATGATTTTAGATCTCAGTGAATGAACAGATATAAAGGTATGTTTCATAGTTTGGTAGTGTCTGTCTCAGAGAAATGATTCTTTTTCTTTCTTTCAGGAAATGCATAAGCATATTGGCCTTCCTGAAAGCAAAGCTCTTTTAGAAATTTACTGGAAATGAACACTACATGGAGTTTTGTATCCTTCTGGTATCCACAATTCCGGGGTTTAATGTGCCTCCTGGGAGAATGGGGCTCAGCCAAGTATTTTTGTATCGCACGATGTCACTGTTGGTCTCACAGATGAGCATCACTCCACTCAGTTTCTGCCATAAAATTGTGTTTAGGTTCTAAGAAAGATTGTGCAGGAGCCGTAGAATCTATCTTAGTCAACACCTTTGTAGAATTAAACTCTGAACTGTGATCTAATGCCATTATAGTTTCTATCACTTCTGTTTTAAAATATGACACATCTTACTACCAATCATACTTCTTCATAAATGCTATCAATATGTGACTGAGGAATGGGCAAATAAAAACAGATTTATAAACCCACAAACAATGGAAGCAATGAAAAAAACCCAAAAAATTAATGAAATTTAATGAGGTCTTTTCTGATGAGAACAAATTAGACTCATTGGAATCATTAAATAAGTGAAGTTTAGAGCTTTAGCATACACAAATAAAGTAGAATGTACCATATCCACTTTACATCATTGTGAAAGTTGGTTTTATGCATTAGCTTGGCTAGGCTATGATGAATAGACATTTAGCCAAACATTAGCCTTGAAGACTCTATGAAGGTGCCTTTTAATATGATTTACATATAAACTATTCAACTTTGAGTAAATATATTATTTTTTGTAATGTGGATAGGCCTCATTTATTAATTTGAAACTTAACAGAAAAAACCAAAGTCTCTAGAAAAGGAGAGAATTCTCTTTCTAAACTAACTTCAGACTTGAAATGTCTGTTGGCATGTAGATTTCTGATTGTCCAATCATCAGAACTGCAACAATTAGATGGAGCAATCTCTCCAATTAGCTGGAACAATCTCTCAATGGATTATATATATATTCCATTGGTTCTTTGTCTTTGTAGAACTTGGGTAATATGACTATTAAATATCATGACAATGAAATACAGATGCCTGGAGCTGCAGAGTGGTTTGATAGTACAGGGAAGGGGCCAATAGCCTGGAGCTTAATTCTGCCTATCTTTTACTAATTATGTGTATTTCAACAGTTTAACCTTAGAAGATATTGATCACCACACCTTTAAAATGATACGGTACAAAGGGGATGGAACTAAATTCTGTGAGTCATCTTATGTTGTGAGGATTGACTGGAGAAAATATGTATGAGAATTACTTGAAGGGCGATTTTTGAAAGTACATAGATGTGGTGATCTTTATTTTACGATATGGAAAAGTCACAAAAATTCCTCTATTATGTTAAAATCATTGATTTATTATATATTATGAAATCAAATCTTCTTAGAACAGTAAATGTATTCTTAAATTATTGATAATAGTCATTTTGGTGGCAAGTAGAAGAAATAGATTTAAGAAGTAAAGAAATACATCATTTTGATTGTGACAATTGAATAAACAAATACCCATGAATTGGCAATAAAAGGACAGATAAAAATAATGGATTTCCTCACAGATGAATGAGAACTAGTGAATGTTAGAATTGAAAACCTCATTTTCAAATCTTTCCTGTTACAATTTATCAAAGCTTATATAATCAGTAGATTTTTGAAACGATTACATGAAAATACATTAGATAGTAAATCTAATGTCTATGTAATGCTCCACACAATGTTAAATGTAAAGTTAACCTCCATGTGAAGTTAATGATCAAACTTAGTAATTATATGCTTAATTCTTTTTTTATTTTAAGGAGAAAAAAGATAAAAATAACAATGAAACGGTTGCAAAACAGGTTAGTAGGACAGTTACAATAACTAATGCATTGTGTGTTGTTATCTTCATAGTATCCAGAATATAAGATATAGGAATGATATCCTGTCCCAACAATATTAGCACAAACCTTTATTTTCAATGAACTAAGAGAAACTAGCTGTGTAATTTGACTATCTTATGTATACATACTTTTTTTTCTTTTTCTCTTTCTTTGTTTCTCCTTTCCCTCATCATGTAGTTTGTCTTTTCTTTTGAGCAGTTTCTTCCTGATTCACGATATCTATTGCATGTTTTGGATCTTATTTACTTGTTCAGTTTCTCACACTAATGAGACAATATGGTGTTACATATGTGCATATGATTTATTTCACTAATGAATGTGTTCTTCAGTTGCATCCATTTTCCTATAAAAGTCTCTAGATTTTCCTTTATGACTGAGTAGTACTCCAATATATATATATATATATATATATATATATATATATATATATATATCACATCTTTTTTTATCCATTCCTCAGTGGATGGGCATTTTGGTTGTTTCCACCATTTATCTATTACAAATTGTGTTGCTGTAAATGTGGGTGGACATATATCGCTGTGGTATAATGTTTTTTAATTCTTCTGTGAAAATAACTAGAAGGGGAATATCTGGGTTGAATGGGACCTCTAATCCTAGTTTTTTGAGGAACCTCCACACTGATTTCCACATTGGGTGCACCAGTCTACACTCCTACCAACAGTGGAGAAGGGTTCCTTTTTTCCTCACAGTCCTTCTAGCATTTGTTATTGGTTGACTTTTTGATAATAGCCATTCTTTTGAGGGTGAGATGGAATCTCAGTGTTGTTTTAATTTTCATTTCTCAAATGACCAATGATGTTGAACATTTTTTCATGTATTTATTTGCCATTTGTGTTTCTTCATCTGAGAAGTGTATATTCATCTCATTGGATCTTTGAATTTGGGGGACCTGACTTTTTTTAGTTCTTTCTATGTTCTAGATAGAATTTCTTGTCTCTGGGACAGCTGGCTATAATGTTTTTCCCACTCTGTGGGTTGTTGTTTTGGTGACTTTTTTTTGTCTTGCAAAAACTTTTTAATAAAGTGAGATTCCATTTCTACATTGTTTGTAGTATTTCCCTTGCAGTCTGTGTTTTGTTCATGAAGTCTCTGCCTACCCCTCTGTTTTTGCAATTTTGACCTATTTTCTCTGGCAGTAAATTTAATGTTTGTTTTAATATTTGGATCTTTGATCCATTTTTACTTTAATTTAGTGCACAGTGATAGACATGGATCGAGTTTATTCTTTGGTATGTGGAAATCCAGTTTTGCCAGCACCATTTAGTAAGTAAACTGTCTTCCAGTGAACATTTTTGACTCGTTTGTCAAAGATAAGGTGGCTGGGTGTGTTTGGGGTTACATCTGCATGTTGTATTCTATTGCACTGATCCTCAGCCCTGTTTTTATGCCAAAACCATGCTGATTTTATCACAGTAATTTTGTAGTATAGTTTCGGGTCTGGGATTGTGATGCCCCTGACTTGTCTTTGTTGTCAAAAATGGCTTTTGCTACTCTAGGTCTTTTCTGGTTACAGATGAATTTTAGGAATATTTTTTATAGATCTGTGAGGTATGCTAATGGTATTTTAATTGGGATTGCATTAAATCTGTAGAGTAGTTTTGGGAGTATGACCATTTTCACTCTGTTAGTTTTTCCTATCCAAGGGTAAGGGATATCTCTCAATTTTATGATACCTTCGTTGATCCCCTTTTTTAGGTTTCCATAATTTTTCACTGTACAAATATTTTATATCCTTTGTTAAATTGATTCCTAAGTATTTCCTTTTTTTAGATGTTATTATGAAGGTTATGCTTTCCCTAATTTCTCTCTCTGTGAGTTCGTTGCTTGTGTAAGGAATACTATTGATGTTTGATTGTTGACTTTGTATGTGGCTACACTACTGAATTTGAATATTAAACCTACAAGTTTTTTGGTGGAGTTTCTTTGGTCTTCTATGTTGAATATCATGTCATCTGCAAATAATGATAATTTAACTTCTTCCTTTCCTATTTTTATTCCTGTTTATTTTTCTCTTATTGCTCTGGCTGATGTTTCCAGAAATATATTGAATAGGAATGGTGATAATGGACATCCTTGTCTTGTTCCCAATTTTAGAGTTAAAGCTTTCAGTTTTTGACCATTTAATATGATTTTTGCTGTTAGTTTGTCATAGATGGCTTTTATAAGTCTGTACCTACTGAATGATCATGTGATTTTTAATGATCATGTGATTTTTGTCCTTGACTCTGTGGATATGGTGTATTACATTTCTTGATTTGTGTATCTTGAAACATCTCTGCATCTCTGGGATGTATCCTACTTGATCATAATGTGTAATCTTCTTGATAATTTGCTACATTGTGTTTGCCAGTATTTTATTATGGATTTTTGCATCAATATTCGTTAGGGGTATTGGCCTGTAATTTACTTTTTTGGTTGGGTTCTTCTATGGGTTTGGAATCAGGATAATATTTGTCTCCAGGAAGGATTTTGAAACTACTGCTTCCCTTTCAGTTACTTTAAAGAGTTTCAACATTAGTGGCATTAGTTCTTCTCTAAATTTCTTGGAGAATTCAGTAGTGAGTCTGTCTGGGCCAGTGCTTTTCTTTTATTTAACTACATTTTTAATTTCTTTGATTAATACTGACTTATTTAGAATTTTTATATCCTCTTGATTTAGTTTTGGTAATTCGATTATGTCTACAAATCTGTCCATTTCTTCTGTGTTTTACATCTTATTAGGATATAAGTTCTCATAGTAGGTATTGATGATATCATGGATTTCTGTGATATCCATTGTGATTTCCCCCTTTTCATTCCTAATTGCTTGAATTTGTGTTTTCATTCTTCTTTTTGATGAGATTGACTAATGGTTTATCAATGTTACCTATTCTTTCAAAGAACCAACTTTTCAATTCATTGATTCTTTGTATTATTTTCTTAGTGTCTATAGTATTAATTTCTGCTCTATATAATTTCTGCTGTATATAATTTCCTCCCTCATACAAGCTTTGAGTATGATTCATTCTTATTTTTCTAGAAGTTTGAGGTTCAACATTAGGTTGTTTATTTGAGGTCATTCTGTTTTCCTGATGTGTGAGTTCATCACAATAAATTTCCTTTGTAGGACTACTTTCATTGCATCCCATAAGTTTTGGTATGTTGTATCAGCATTATCATTTAATTGCATATACTGTTTAATTTAATGTTTAAATTCCTCTGTGACCCATTGGTTGTTCAGAAGAGCATTGTTTAATTTCCATGAGTGTATGTAGTTTTTGTGATTTCCTTTGTTTTTGATTTCTAGTTTCATTGCACTATGGTCAGATAGTATGTGTGGAATGATTTCAGTTCCTCTACATTTACTTAAACATGTTTTGTCTGCTAATATATGGTCTGTTTTGGAGAATGTCCCGTGTACAACTGACAAGAATGTGTATTCTGATGTTTTGGAGTGGAACACTCTGTAGACATGTAGCAAGTTCATTTATTCACAAGCTTGATTTAATTCTACTATTTCTTTGTTGATTTTTTTGTCTAGTTGATCTATTTGTAAGACTGGTATATCAAGGTCTCCCACTACAGTTGCATTACTGCTTATTTGTTTTTTTATGTCTGTTAATATTTTTTATGTTGTTGGGAGAACCTGTGTATGGTGCATAAGTATTTATGATTCTTAGCTCTTCTTGGATTTTAACATAAACTACTATGTTGTGGCTTTCTTTATCTCTTTTGAACAGTTTGACTTAAAGTTTGTATTGCTTGCAAATAGAATAGCTATCCTGCTTTTATCTTGGTTTGTGAGATATGGGGAATTGTTTTTCATCCTTTGACTTTCGGTCTACGAATTTCTTTTTGAGTTAAATGTGTTTCTTGAATGCAGTGTGTCTTCGAATCTTGCTTGTTGATCCTTTCTGCCAGTCTGTTTCTTCTGATTGGTGAGTCAAGACCATTTATGCTGATGATTCTAACTGATATGTATTGAGTTTGATTTTTCTTGTTGTTTTACTGTTGTTTATTCCCTGTCTCTCCTCTGTTTAATTGCTTGTCCTGCCTGACAGCTTGTTTTTATTGGTATTCATGTGTTTGTGGTCTTTATTATCTCTTTCTAATATATTCTTCTGAGCATTCTGTAGAGCTAGTTTGGTGATCATAAATTTCTTCAGTTGTTCTTTGTCATGGAAATATCTTATTTCTCCATTATTTTAGAAAGATAAATTTGTAGGGTACATCAGTCTGGGTTGAAGATGGTTTTCCTTTTGGGCTTTAAATACTTCACTCCAAGGTCTCCTTGATTTGAACGTTTGTGTGGAGAAGTCTGCTGTGATTCTGATGGGCTTTCCTTTATAGGTGATCTGTTTCTTTTCTCTAGCTGCTTTTAATATTGTGTTCTCATACTGAATTTATGAAATCTTGATTATTATATGCTTTGGTGTAGATTTGTTTTGGTCATGACTATTTGCATTTCTATATGATTCATTTATTGGTATGTCAAATTCTTTACCCATGTTTGGGAAGTTTTGGGCCATTATTTCTGTGAAGAGGTTTTTAATGGCTCCTGCACTGTCTCCAGCTTTCTCACTTTCTTGCTTCCAATCAATCTTATGTTGTTCTTGTTGCTTCATCCTACAGCTGTTGGATTGATTATTTTGGTCTCTTGCAATATCTTTCTTTTCCTGGTTGCTAGTTGCATTCCTGTTGTCTAGATCTGATATTCTATCCTCACTTTCTTTCAATCTGCTGCATATATTTTTGATGGTTTCTAACCTACCTTTCCATTTGGATCTGTTTCTTTGATTTTATTTCTTGTCTGTGTCTGGAATTCATGGTTTCGATTGTTTTCCTGAACTTCTGTATTTGTTTATCTGTGTCTGTTTTAGTGTCTTTTGATAGTCATTTATTTTTTCACCTCATAGGTTTTTTCTATGGTCTCATCCATTTGTTTTTTTATTTCTGCTGCTATCATTTCAGAGAGTTTCATTTGTTGAGTTCTGATTTCCTCTATTTCTTTGTGTTCTGGACTTGTCCTGGGTAGGTTAGGCATTTGGGATTGCATTTTACTTCTTCATCTTGTAATTTTCTATTTTCTATTTTATTTTGTTTTCTGTGTTGAGGTTTGTAGATTTCTTATGTTAGATAGCCTTATCACTGGGGTCAGGGCTTTCCTAGGAAGTATCTGTTCCTCCAGGTGTCTTCTAGTTGTGTTTTGTTCTTGGTCTTTATGTCTATCTCTAACACCTGCCTTCCCAATATATTAAGAGTTAGGAGTTATTATCTATTTGTCTTAGGGCTCTTTCCTTTGATACTGAACTATGGTGATGGTTATGACCCCTCACTATCACAGTGTTCTCATTCCTTTGACCAGCAGTGCCGTCCCAGGTTGATGGAGAAAGGGAGAAGCTGAACTCTCAGTACTCTTGCCATCCCTGCTGTCCCAAGGCAATGGAAAAGGGAAGAACACAAACTTAGAATTCTCTCACCAGCAGTGTACTCTTCTTGCCAGTATCTTCATCCCTGGAGGAAGTGAGGAGGGCAAACTAAGACTCCTCTCACCAGCAGAGCTGTCCTGGGCAATGGAGGAAGGAGGAGCATGGACTCATACTCCTTTCACCTGCACTGCTATCCTAAGTTTATGGAAGAAGAAAGGAGCATGAACTCTCACTCTTCTTGCCTGCACCCTACATAGTTAACTCAAATGTGGTGCAGTACAAAGAATCCAATACCACCCATGATATACTAATTACCAAAATGTTTAATCAAAATCTCTTCTAGCCTTAACGTCTAATGTTCAATTACAGGAAATATGGATAACAGATGAAAAAGGCCAACAATTTCAAAACAAAATAATTGCGCATACATAGAAACTGAGACATTTTGAAGATAACCAGCCTAAAATACTGACTATCATTTTAAAAAATGAAGAAACAGTTCTCTATCAAAATAAGACTATAAAGGAATAAGTATCCTACCAAATGTATAAAATTTTATGTTATCAACAATGGAATTTTTAAAAACTCGCAGCAGATAATTGACATAATATCAAATGTTTTTTCAGAAATATCACTCTCATCATAATTTTAAAAACTAGGAGTTGGTTGTAATAGTTCTGTGGCAGAATGGAGACCCTAACTTATGTCTGAACTTTACTTTCTTAGTTATACCAGAAGTCTGAAACTGGTATTACAGTGTTAGAATCAGCTTGGATACAGGGTGAACTTCTGGAGGTTCCAGGCAAAGACTCTTGCAGTGATTTGCTGTAGCTACCTCCCTCCAGTCTCCTGGAGTGCCTTGTAAAATTGCCACACCCTCTCACATACTTCTCTGTGTAATTGAAGCTCCTAATATCTTTTTGTTATGAGGACATGCATGATTATGTTGAGTCCCGTTAGATAACTCAGTATAACCTCTTCATCTCAACGTTCTTAACCTGAATTATTTTTCCAATATCCTTTCACACGTAAGGCAATTTATTTGCAAATTCTGGGAATTCAGACATTAGCATCTCTGGCAGAACATTATGCACCTATCATCAGTTGAACTCAGGGAAAAAGTGAAATTCATTTTTTTTTTTTTCTTACTGGGGATTGAACTCACGACTTCCCACTTGCCAGGCAGGTGCTCTTGCCACTGAGCTAAATCTCTGGCAATAAAGTGAAATTGTGAAATTGTGTGAAGTCTGATAATAGGGAACCAGTGAAGTAGAGAAAAATTTAAAAATGTAACATAACACAAAAAGGGATAAGATTACCTGGTTAACCAAAGGTATCAACTTCACAACAGAGATCTTTCCATACAATTTCAGCTAGACTTTATATATATGCCTCCTGATAATACTGATCATATTTCTTTGCAAAATTCTTGACAGACAGGAATATAAGTCACCTGATGTTTTCTCATACTACCAGTAACATTTCTAATCAGAACTTTTAGACTGACTCTAGTTTCCTCTGTTCCTCTATGTCAGAAACTAGACTGCTGTCCTGAGATGCAAATTTGGAATCTGTTCTGAACAGCTCAGCTCAGCACGGACACTCCAGTGAAACCACATGCATTCACATCATATGGCCTGTGCATAGCACATTGTGTGCTCAATTACTAGTGATTACTGAATGGCTAGTATCAGCTACATCATCACTACAGTACACACACTCATTAAATTTATGATTTTAACATGAGAACTTTGCCGAAAACTGTGAAACAACTGCATACCTACATGTACACAATTCATGAAATCATGCACACAATGCATGAAATCAGTTTTAATTTGCAATGGATCATAAGACACAACATTATTTATACAATTCCATGAAATGTGTGTCTATTGTTATGATTTAGCTATACCTTGCCCACCAGGGTCCATGTGTTTGAAGCTTGATCTTTGGTGGAGAGCTGTTTGGGTGATGGAATCTCTAAGAGGTGAGGTTTACTGAGAGGCCCTGGGTCGACAGGGTACGAGTCCAAGTCAGGTGTTTCCCATGAAGCCATTAACTCTCATGGATGATTTACAGAAATATGAGTCTCAGCTCACCTAGGCACTATAAATACCTATCAAGGATGTGAGCTCACACTTCAGCACGTGGGCCTTCTGCCCTGACGTGACACAGTCAAGAGGGCTGCCATCAGCATTGAACTTGTGCTAGAGCTACGCTTGTCAATCTCCCAGACTTCCATTACTGTATAATACTATCTTTCCAGTGTTTTTGTTACAGTCAAGAAAAGCTGACTGATAAATTTGTCAATCAGAATATACTTAAAGGTTAAAACACCATTTGATTCATTTTAAGATGCATCTCCAGCCCTAGAGACACTGTATTGGATGAGTTAATGCACCCTGACACTCATGAAATTCAGTATACTGTGTCTTGACAAGGTGGAATGGCCAAACTATTTGAAGAATGAGATTGGTGAGGTTTAATAGGAAAGGAGATTGTTCAGATCTACTCAGAAAGTCAAGTGTTACCAGGTCATGACCAAAACAGGTTATTTCGTTTGATATTTGCCTTTGGTTTGTCTTCCTAGCTGTCACTTCACAGAGATATGAGATTAATAAGAAAAGAATATAAAAAATATAGATCTGAACTAGATAGTATTTAGATCTGGGGAAACGGAGATTCAGCATTGTCCACCTGGACATAGAGGGACATTGAAGTCAGTATTACTTTCATATTTGACCTGGTTCAATCCTCAGGCTCTGGTTTGACTGTCACCTAGGTTGAGTGGATAAGAGTATTGTTGGGCCACTGGCTTGAAGAGTCAGGAATTGGAGAGAGAAACAAGGAAGAGCCTCAAAAATGCACAAAAACATAAAAAATGGCCTCTCTGAGAATTTAGGATTTTTGCTGTTACTGAAGGGTATAGTGAAATGGTACAAATATTTGAAAATGATGTGTATATTTAGGCAGAGTTTTTTCATGAAACTGTACATTATATTAAGGAATTAATATTGTAACAAATACGTGGTTATGCAAAAGGCAAGAAAGATACTGATTAGATCTATCTTTTGGAAAATTTTTGTGATTATAAGAGTGTACTTTCAACAAAAACATCACATTCTCAGTAGATATTTTGAGCGCTATATGAAACTGTAAAGAAAAAAATCACAAATTATGCAGCTCAGGTTAATTTACTATTACAAATTTGAGACTTGCACTCCCCAGTCCTTCTCTGCATCAGCAGCCCAGGGACATAGATGGGTAACTGCTCCACATCTGCTTAATGTTGTCAGTTCACTAGGGAAAATATGACTTAGCCTATTTTGTGTTGCTATAGTAAACTACCAGAGACTGGTTACTTCATAAGCAACAGAGGCTCATTTGGCTCACAATTACAGTCACTGGAATACCCCAGCAGCATAGTGCTGTCATCTGGCTTTCATTCCCTGGTATCGCAGTGTGGTGTGGTGTGGTGTATGGCATCTCCTGGTGGGAGAGTGAGGAAAAGCAGCAAGGGGCACCTGCTCCAGAGACACATGGTGGGAGGGGACACAAGAGACATGGAAATGGTCAGGCTCACTCCTTGAAACAACCTGCTTTTGTGGGTACTGGTCCACTCCTGCAAGGCCTAATGTACTCCAAGGTTAATCTCTTCCAATTGATGGTCTTGGTGCTGTAACTAATCACCCCTATTAGAGCCCATGTCTCAATGAGTGCACCATTTGTCGTATGTAGTGGAGAATAAGCTTTCAGCACAAGATTCTCTGAAGACCAAGCCACAGCCAAACTATAGCATGGTATACAATGCACCTATCTATCTATCTATCTATCTATCTATATATATATATATATATATTATATATGTAGCATATTTCTATCATAAACATTATATTTGTATAACTTATGTACAAAGGCGAGCTCTAGAAGATATATGTACTGCAAATAAGAATGTGTCATTCCTAATCTAGACTGCTGGGATTACTGTACCAAGGATCATGGCAAATCTTTTCACTTTTACCTAAATATTTGTATTTTCTTTCCTTTGCTTGTTTTTTCTTTGTTTATATTTTCTATCCTGCTTTCTTTTAGAAACACTTGCTTTTGAATTTCCTTATGAATTTCTGCGTGTTATAATTTTAAACCTTAACATACTATTGAACATCTAATTATAGGGTCCTTGCTATTTGCAGATGGAATTATCTATGCAATTATTTTTTAAAAGACTTTAAAAAAAAACTGAGGCTTTAAATGTATACATGAGGCTTCAGAGATTCTTAATGGGCTGTACTCAGTTACTCTGAGGGTAATTCATGAAAATAAGGCACATTTGTGAGTAAAATCTAAGATTGAATGTTACCAGCATTTCAAAAGGACTCTGCTATGCTCTGCCTGAACACTGCTGACAGCAGAGATGGCATGACTTCAAGCA
The DNA here is from genome assembly GCA_004363535.1 of Dasyprocta punctata. Lineage (NCBI taxonomy): Eukaryota > Metazoa > Chordata > Mammalia > Rodentia > Dasyproctidae > Dasyprocta > Dasyprocta punctata. The sequence continues at coordinate 31,748 of RJWM01013925.1, read as the reverse complement.
TGGAGAGCACGCTCCTGCTGTCTGCTTCATTCATATAGCACTCGATTATGTGCTAGGCCTTGTGGGGGTGCTCAGTATTAATGAAGACACTGACCAAGGCAAATGCATTCTGATAATTTACAGCCTTTTCAATGATATATATATATAGTCATGAAACCTATATATGTGTGTATTTCTAATATGAATACATAAGGTGCAAATTAAGTTTTGGAAAATATAAAAGGAAAAACTGAGTCATCCTACTGTGACCAGTGTTGTTGGTCGTACAAATCTTTATTTCTTTTGAAGTGCATTTCATAGCTTATAATTTCAGAATACATTTTGATACCATATTTGCAGATAGCGGAGGTTGCCCAAGGAATTACACCCAGCCATGCAGGGGACCAGTGCCTGAGCTCTTAAACTGTGACTTACCTACTGCATAATATAGAATCTTCACTTTCAAGCAAACTCTGTGCAGGACAAAAGAACAGAACAGAAACCCAGCTAAAGAGGCTACTAAAACACAAAATTGTATCTGTTAGAGGATTTATCAGTCTAACACAAGCAGTGAGTTAGCTTTGATTGTGCCCCTGTTTCACACAGAAGTGAGAGACAGATTATGTCTGTGAAAAACAGCATTCTCGTGGATCTCACTATCACCATTGCCATTCTGCCTGAAAACACCTACCTGTCAGGGCACATCGCACTAGGAACAATAAAGAAATAATTTGATGATGGGCACCAGGTGACTTTCCTTGGGAGGGTATGTGAGAACAACCCAAGACTGGAGAAGAACAGAGAAAACGTTGAAATTACTGATGAATGTGTTTATTTATACTTATAAATATGTTTGTTTATTTATACTCAGAATCATCATGTTTTTAGTAAAAAATAAAAGCCTTGAAATGAGACTCCATAATTCCAGACAATAAATATGCCTAGCTTTGTTTTCCATATGTTCTGTCCCAAAGCAGCTCAACTCTGCCGTCATGGCATGAAAAAAGCTACGTGTACATGTAGGTGTGACTGCATTCTGAAAACTACAAAAATAAGGGAAGGATCAAACTTGGCCTCAGTTTGTTAGTTCTTGCTTTCCGTGATAAAGATTGCTGGATGTGGTGGCATATGTTTGTAATTTCAGCATTTGGGAGGTTAAAGCAGGAGGATTGCCACAAATTCAAGACTGGCCTGGACTGTACAGTGAGTTCAAGGCCAATCTGCACAGCAAGACCTTGTCTCAAAAAGCTGAAACAAAACAAAACAACCCAAATCACAAATAAATGATTAAGAGGAGTGTGAACTATATTTGAAACAGAAATGAGATCTAAAAAGGGAACAAACTGTCATAGTAGATGACCACAGGGCCCAGCAGCGCTGCTACACAGAATCAGAAAGATGTAGACATCATAATTCTGGATGAATTATCCTGTGGAATCAGGCAAATTTTCTGAATTTGAATGAAAAGATTGGACTGGAATTTATGTTCAAACTGCCCACAGTAGACACAAAATTCAAATGAAAAGTTCAGGTCAAGAGCAGTTAAAACAGGGATGGAAGGATGAGGTGCTGTGACACTTTGCCTGTGCTTTAAGCCCTAAGTTTGCTGCTCAGTGCTGGAAAAAGAGAGGGTGGGTAAAAGAGAAGATGAATTCACAAGGATGTGTTGAGAACAACTGCTCGTGGCAGAGCAGGCTTCATACCCCAAGGAGGGCTGGCGTCATGTCGTAACCAGATGTGCTTGCTCAGGTGCTTGTGCAGAAATTAGGTAGCACAGAGAATTTGCAACTTCCTTAAAAACAAATTAATGTCGCTATTTACTGTTACATTCTTACACTCTCTATATATCAGTATGTAACTGTATCTGGAACACAATAATAAGCATTTAATGATCATTTGAATATCTAGCACCTGACTTACCTATTAAAAATTTGCTAATAAAAGTTATTAAATTAAAATTCTACCATTTCATTCATTTATTCTATTACAATAACATCTAAAATTTTGCTGATAGAAGTTGTGTAGTTACTAGCAGCTTCTTTTCTCACTTTAATTCATGCAAAGTGATCTTCCTTTCTCTGTGCATGGTGCTGGAATTGGCCCCAGGAACTTCTCATTGAGTTGCAGCCTGATCCTTTTCTTTATTTCATTTTGAGACAGACTCTTCCTAGTCACTGAGTTGCCCAGGCTGAGTTTAAATGTATAATTTTCCTGCCTCAGCTTTCCTAGTGTGCTAGATGTAACTTAATATATTTTGCATGTAAAAAATTTGAAAATATAATGCTATTTTTTTATTTAAGAAAAAAAGACACAGAAAAGAAAAACAAAAAGCAAAAGAGACAAACAAACAACAACAAATCCAATACAATAACAGTATAGGTTTACAAAACAAGATGATAGAAATTTGACAATGTTTGTAATATTGCATATCGTTACCTTCAAAAGGGTTGCTTAGATTAACAGATACATATATGTAAAGTTGGTCTAATCATATGATATTAACTGTTCTTTTCCAATAACTAATACATTTAGTAGTGCAGTCATTTTAGCTATCTTATGTGTGTGTGTGTGTGTGTGTGTGTATATATATATATATATATATACAAATTGATGTCTTTTTCCTTTTCCCTTCCTTCTTTCCTCCTTTCCCCTATCCCAATTACTTTTGCTCTTTGAGCAGTTTCTTACCTTTGAACAGTATTTATTGTAGATTTTGGATCATATATACTTTTTCTGTTTCTTACACTTGGGAGACAATATGGTATTTGCACATGTGATTTTGATTTATTTCACTTTCGAATATGGTCTCAAGTCACGTCCATTTACTTATAAAAGTCTCAATGTAATCTTTCTTGATAACTGAGTAGTACTCCATTGCATAAGAATACCACAACTTTTTTATCTATTCCTCGATTGATGGGCAGTTGGGTTGTTTCCAGGACTTTGCTATTATAAACTGTGTTGCTATAAACACGGGTGCACATATATCACTGTGGTATGATGTTTTCAGTTCTTCTGAGAAAATGCCCAGAAGTAGAATAGCTGGGTCAAATGGAATCTCTAATCCTATCTTCTTGAGGAATCTGCACACTGATTTCCACAGTGGTTGCACCAGCCTACATTTCCACCAGCAGTGGAGAAGAGTTCCTGTTTCCCCACATCCCCTCCAGCATTTGTTATTGGTTGATATCTTGATTTCAGCCATTCTTTCTTGGGTGAGATGAAATCTCAGTGTTGTTTTAATTTGCATTTCCTAAATGACCATTGATTTTGACCATTTTTTCATATATTTATTTGTCATTTCTATTTCTTCATCTGAGAAGTGTGTATTCATCTCAGAGGCCCATCTTTGGATTGGGTCCTTGAATTTTGGTGGCCTGATTTTTTTTAATTCTTTATGTATTTTACATAGAAGTCCTTTGTCTGAGGGACAGTTGACTAAGATATTTTCCCAATTCATGGGTTTTCTTTTCACTCTGTTGGAGGTTTCCTTTCACATGCAAAAGCTTTTTAATAAGATGAGATTCCAGTTGATGATTCTGGAAAGTATTTCCTGTGCAGTTTGATTTTTGTTCATGAATTCTCTGCCTACTCCTATGTTGTCAAGATTTTTACCTACTTTGTCTTCCAGCAGATTTAGTGTCTCTTTTAATAATAAGATCTATGATCCATTTTGAATTTAGTTTAATGCATGGTGATAGACATGGATCTAGTTTTAGTTTTCAGCATATGGAAAGCCAGTTTTTCCAGCGCCACTTATTAAAGAGGCTATCTTTCTTCCAGTGTACATGTTTGGCCCCTTTGTCAAAGATGAGGTGGCTGAGTGTGTTTGTAGTTGTGGCTATATCTTCTAATCTATTCCATTGATATTCAGGTCTGTTTTTATTCCATTACCATGGTGATTTTGTCACAGTAGCTTTGTAATACAATTTCAAGTTGGGCACTGTGATGCCTCCTGCTTACCTTTGTTGCCCAGACTTGCCATTGCTATTGTACGTCTCTTCTGGTTCCAGATAAATTTTAGGGATGATTTCTCTACCTCTGTGAGGTATGCAAGTGCTATTTTGATTGGAATTGCATTAAATCTGTATAACAATTTTGGGAGAATGGCCATTTTCACAACGTTTGTTCTTCCTGTTCATGAACAGGGAATATCTTTCCCTTTTCTGAAATCCTCTTTGATTTCCCTTTTCAGAGTAATGTAATTTTCACTGTATAAATCTTTTACTTAGTTTGTTAGATTGATTCCTAAGTATTTCATTTTTTTTTAGATGCTATAGTGAAGGGTGTGGTTTCACTTATTTCTCTCTCAGTGAGTTTGTTGTTTGTGTACAAGAATGCTATTGATTTTTGAATGTTGACCTTGTATCCAGCTACATTACTGAATTTGGTTATTACATCTAAAAATCTTTCAATGGATTTTTGGGGGTCTTCTATGTAGAGTATCATATCATTTGCAAATAATGATAATTTAACTTCTTTATTTCCTATCCTTATTCCTTTTATTTCACTGTCTTGTTTAAGTGCTCTGGCTAATGTTTCCAGAATTATATTGAGGAGGAGTGGTGATAATGGGCATCCTTGTCTTGTTCCTGATTTTAGGTTGAAAGATTTCAGTTTTTGTCCAGTTAGTAAGATGTTGGCTATTGGTTTATGACATATGGCTTTTATCAGGTTGAAGTAGAGACCATCTATCCCAATTTTCTGTAGGGATTTTTATCATTAATGAGTGTTGGATTTTGTTGAAAGCTTTTTCTGCATCCATTGAGATGATCATGTGATTCTTGTCCTTGGCTCTGTTGATATGGTATATATTATAGTGTGGTCAGATGACCCCCACTTAAGTCTCATGTACTCATGGATGGGGCTGAGTCTGGCATTTGTGATTGTCTTGTTGTCTAGCTCTGGGATTAGCCATATGAATGTTGAGCATGCCTAGGGCTGGAGCCGACATAGAATGTAAGGGCATGAAGAAGGCGTGTCATTGTTCTCTTGTGGTTCATGCCTTGAGTTGGCAGCCACCATGAATGCCTGCCCCACCACACCACCCTGCCTTGCACCTACCTGAATGTGGACTGAAAACTCCAAGAACCATAAAAAGTAAACCTTTCCTTCCCTAATTTTGGGTGTCAGGTATTCTGTCTCGGCAACAAGAAAAAAGGAACCAAAACAGTGTATTATGTTAATTGGTTTGCATATGTTGAACCATCCCTGCATTCCTGAAATGAATCCCACTTGATCTTGGTGTACAATCTTCCTGATGACTTGCTGCATTCTATTTCATTAGGGAGATTGGCCTATAATTTTCTTTTTTGGTTGGGTCTTTCTCTGGTTTTGGTATTAGGGTAACGCTTGCTTCCAAGAATGATTTAGGGAGACTTGCTTCCCTTTCAGTTTCATTGAAGAATTTGAGGAGTGTTGGCATTAAGTCTTCCCTAAATTTCTTGTAGAATTCAGCAGTGAATCCCTCTGGACCTGGGCTTTTCTTTGTTGGTAAGATTCTAATTACATTTTCAATTTCATGAAGTGAAATTGGGTTATTCAGCAGTTTTACATCTTCTTGATTCAGCTTTGATAATTCATACATTTCTAAGAATCTGTCCATTTCGTCTGTGTTATTGAACCTATGGGAGTAAAAGTTTTCACAGTAGGTATTTCCACAGGGTCTATAGTGATTTCACCCTCTTCATTTCTTATTGCATGTATTTAAGTTTTTTCTTTCCTCTTTTTGATAAGGTTGGCTAGGGGTTTATCAATTTTATTTATTCTTTCAAAGAACCAACTCTTTGATTTATTAATTCTTTGTATTGTTTTCTTAGTTTCAATTGCATTAATTTCTGCTCTGATCTTGATAATTTCCTACCTTCTTTGAACTTTGAGCTTGCCTTGCTCTTCTTTTTCTGGAAGTTTAAGGTATAGCCTTAAGTTATTTATGTGTATTCTTTCAATTTTTCTGATGTGGGAGTTTAGTGCTATAAATTTCCTTCTGAGGACTGCTTTCATTGTGTCCCACAGGTTCTGGTAATTTATATTTGCATTTTTGTTTGATTGTAGATATTGTTTAATTTCTTCTGTGACTCATTAATTGCTTAGGAGAGTGTGATTTAATTTCCATGTATTTATGGGGTTCTCGTGGGGGTTATTGTCATTAGTTTCCAGTTTTATTGTGCTATAGTCAGATGATATGCATAGAATCATTTCAATTCCTTTGCATTTACTGAAGTACATTGTGTGGGCTAATATATGATCTGTTTTAAAGAATGACCCAAGTGCAGCTGAGAAGAATGTTTATTCTGATGTTGTTGGGTGGAACACTGGGTACATGTCTACTAAGTTCATTTGTTAGCAAGTTTGATTCAGTTCAGTTGTTTCTTTTCTGATATTTTGTTTGGTTGATCTATCTCTTTGTGACAATGGGGTGTTAAGGTCTGTTATAACTGTATTATTGTTTATTTGGTTTTTCATGTCTATCAATTTGTCTTACACAGGTGAGTGCTCCCATATTTTGTGCATATATATTTATGATCATAATCTCTTCCTCTTCAAGTTTTCCCCTAACAAGTATATAGTGACCTTCTTTATCTATTTTGATCATTCTGGGTTTGAAGTTTACATTGCTTGCAAACAAAATAGCTACCCCTGCTTTCTTCTGGTTTCCTCTTGAATGGAGTATTATTTTCCATCCTTTGATTTTTAGTCTATGAATTTCCTTTTGAGTTAAATGTGTTTTTTGTACACAGCATAGTGTTGAATTTTGTTTTTAAGCCACTCTGCCAGTCTGTTTCTTTTTATTGGTGAGTTGAGTCCATTTACATTGATCAATATAGCGGATATGTACTGACTTATCACTGTCATGTTATCTTTCTGTTGTTGGTTTTCTACTTTCTGTTTAATTGTTTGCCCTACATAATGGTTTCCTTTTGCTGTTGCTCTTGGGATTGTAGTTATCTTTGTCTCTTTCTAGAGATCTTTCAGTACTCATTGTAATGTTGGTTTGGTGGCCATGAATTTCTTCAGCTGTTCTTTGTCATGGAAGTATCTGTTTTCTCCATCAATTTTTAAAGATAGTTTTGCAGTATACATCAATCTGGGTTGAAAGTTGTTTTCTTTCAGGATTTGAAATACTTCACTCCATGCACTCCACACTCTTTGTCATGGAAGTATCTGTTTTCTCCATCAATTTTTAAAGATAGTTTTGCAGTATACATCAATCTGGGTTGAAAGTTGTTTTCTTTCAGGATTTGAAATACTTCACTCCATGCACTCCACACTCTTCTTGACTTGAAGGCTTGCGTTGAGAAGTCTGCCATGATTCTGATTGGCTTTCCTTCATAGGTGATGTTTCTTTTCTCTGACAGCTTTTAGTATTCTGTTCTTATGCTGAATTTCTGATATCCTAATTATTATATGTCTGGGTGAAGATTTATTTTGGTTATGGTTAATTGGGGTTCTGTCTGCCTCACTTACCTGTATATCAGATTATCTTCCCATGTTTGGAAAATTTTCTGCTATTATTTCTGCAAATAATCTCAGGTCATTCATGTTGATTCCTGCTTTTTGTTGACATCTATCAATCTTATATTGTTTCTCTTAGCATCATCTTACAGCTGTTGAATTTTTGTTTCCTGGTTGCTTGTTATTTTTAAGAGACCTTTTCTTTTCATGATCATAAGCTTCAATGCTATCTTCAAGGTCTGAGAGTCTATCTTCAGCTTCATTCAAGTGGTTTTGCAACTTTCAATGGAACTTTTAATTTCCTGAATGTTCCTTTGTTTCATGGATTCTAATTCTGTTTTATATCATTCATTCAAAGTTTCCATCATTTTCTTATGTTCCTCTTTTTTGTCTATATCTTCTTTAGATACACACAGCATTTCTTTCATAATGTTTGTCATTTCATTTTTTACCTGAGAGATTATTTCTGATCTGATTTCCTCTATAACTTCATAGAGTTGTTTCTTTCCTTCAGTTGCTATCATATCAGGAAGTTCAGTTATGCAATTCCCAGTGTCTTCTATTACAGTGTCTCTTGGGTTTGTTCTCAGTGTGCTGGAGGATGGAGACTGCATCTTGCTCTTTTCTTTTGTCATTTTCCTCTGGGACCTGTGTGGCTGGCCAGGCAGCCTCCCAATGGATTGCACTGGAATACTGTGCTGGGTAGAGTGTCGATCCTCCAATATCCCTGTGGCTAGCCAGGGCGCACCCCCACACTATGGCACCAGAGTCTTGTGCTCTGTGGCCTGTGAGGCTGGCTGCATGTTTCCCTGAAGTACTGTGTTGGGTTGCTCTGGGATGCTGGGCTGGGAAGAGCTTGTATCCTCCCTGCAGCTAGCAGGGCACACACCTGGAGTGTGTTGCTGGGGCCTGGAACCTGCTTAATGGAGTTCAGAACCCCTGCAACCCAGGTGGCTTTCAGGGACACACCCCTGGCATGTGGTGCTGGGGCCTTGTGCCTGGCTGGGTGGAGTTCAGAGCCTCCAGGACCCAGGTAGCTAGCCAGGATGTATCCCCATACTGTCACTGGGGCCTAGTGCCTGGCTGGGTGGTGTTCAGAATCTCCATGACCCAGGCACCTAGCAGGGATCTGCTCCTGGAGTGTGGTCCTGGGGCCTTACACCTGACTGGGTGCAGTTCAAAACCTCTGGGACCTACTGCATGGCTACCTGGGCCATACTCCTGAACTATGGAGCTAGGGCCTTGTGCTCTGATGGGCGGAGCTCAAATTCTCCAAGACCAGTTGGCTATGCTGGTCACTCCCTGATGAGTGGCTCTGGGGCTCTGGGCTGGGCTGAGCTTGGTACCTCTGTGACCTGTGAGGCTGGCCAGGCATTTCCCTGGTGGATTGTGCTGTGATACTGGGCTGGGCAGAGCTCGGATCCTCTGTGCAGCTAGCGAGGACACACTCCTAGAGTGTGGCACTTGGGCCTTATGCCTGGCTGGGTGGAGTTCAGAACCTCCAGGACCCAGGCAGCTAGGCAGAGCTCTCCTCCAGAGTGTGGCGCCTCTAGGACCTTGCATCTGCCTGTGAAGAGTTTAGAGCCTCTGAAGTGCATGGGTAGCCAGAGCATGCCCTCGGCCTTCCTTCTGGTTGGGTGGAGTTCACAACCTCTGCAACCTGCCACATGACTTGCTAGGCTGCACACCTAAACTATGGAGCTGGGGCCTTGTGCTCTGGAAAATTCTAAAAGTAAAACTTATAGTTGTCACTATATGCTATATGGTGAAAGAGCAGTTGACTACATATTGATGTTATAAAAGAGTGATGAACACTTAATATTTTTTGAAACAGGTTCTTGCTATGCAGACTGGCCTTGATCTTGCTTATACAGCCCAGGCTTGCCTCAAATTCACAGTGATCCTTTTGCCTCCATCTCCCAAGTGCTGGGATTGCAGGCATGTACACCATGCTTGGCTCACACTAAAATTTAATTTTCATCTCCCCGTTACTTTAAGAGATTTTAGGGTCACTCTCCACGAACAGGAAATGATAAACTTCCACTTTATATAGACTTTAACTTAGTGTATCAGTTAGGGTTTACTAGAGAAATAGATATAACACCAAATATACAACTGTATAAGAAATAACAAGATTGGCTTACAAAGGTCAGCCACAAGGTTGAATAAGGGAGCTTGCAGAGGGTGTCTGCAAGCTGGAGGGGGAAGGGTCCAGCCCAAGGGCTGGAGCTTACTGCAGTGTCCTATGCAAGTCCGTATCAGGAGGTCGATGGGTCTATGATGGAACACTGAAGAATCTACGATGGAAGGCTGAAGAGTCTACGATGAAGGCTGGAGAGTCTATGACGAAGACTGGAGAGTCTGCGACGAAGGCTGGAGAGTCTACGACGAAGTCTGAAGAATCTACTACGAAGCTGAGCAGTCTATGCCAGAAGCCAGGCAACGACGTCCAAGCTGAAGGCCGAGACTGGAGCTCCTCTGAAGCAGCAGTCAGTCCCTTCTCATTCACCTTTTATAGTATGCAGGCTGCTCCCCTGGGGTGGGTGTAGCTTCACAAACATCCTTGCCTTCCTTTGCATGGGATGAGGATGTTTACAAAGTAAGACCCCTGGCTCCCTCCCGAGTCTTTCAGTTAAACTTTTGACCTTCTCAAATTGTAACAATGACCAGGTAACTGTGCTCTACACCCCAGGATGTAGAGCTGCTGAGTTACTTAATTAAGCTGCTAGACTTCTCAAGTTGACACAATGCATAAACCGTAACACTTATGGTGGCTGTCAGTTAGTCCTGTTGAAGGAAGTCTTGAGGAGAAAAGTATCTTGACTTTACAGAGCCATTGAGTATTAGAGTAAGCAGCTTTATGTGTACTGAAAATGAAGAACAGAAGAAGAGGTGAGACATCTGGGGCAGGAATTGAATGTGTCACTTTATAGAGTCTCAGTGCAACAAAAATGAAGTGCGTGTCACTGACTCATCTTGCCAGATCAGCTTTTGCAAGTGAAAGACACTCAGTAACAACATCAATTATTATTAAATATTACTAGCTTAATATCTTAGAGAATACAAACACCCATATTTACAGTCTCTTGATAAATATACTCTCACTCCCTAGGACACTGTAGAATTGACTCTCAGTTTCCCACATGGCATGCTGCAGAATTGCCATTCAGTCATTTTAGGAGTAGCAGGAGGAAGTTATTGTTTCTCATGTGGCACATGTCACTCTGTCTTCTCCCCGTCTTCACTACCTGCAGCCAGTGTGTCAGGCAGGGAGCAGCAGCGACCTGGGCAGAGCCCTTCCTCCTCCAAAATGGTAGAGACTCAGATTGTTTGCAATGAAACCAAACCTGAGAGATAGTGATAAACTGTTCTTATTTCTGCTTTTTAAATTCTCCTTGTGTTTAATGTTTAAACACTGTCTTGAAAGGATGATTGAAAAGCCTATCTGAACTGTATATTTGTAAATATGGGAGGATAATATTTTAAGATTCAAATATAATATATCTCAATATATCTTTTACAGCCATCATGAATGACTTATATTTATAGAAGTCATCATCTGCCATCCACAAATTAACTAGCCCATTTGGCAATATTTTATGATGTCTTTTCTCTAGTTATTTTTCCCTTCTTTGAACAAATGTCCCTTAGAAAGTGATTCTCAACATTAATTATGTGTTTTCTTAGTGAAAATTTTTTTGTCAGTTGTAAGAAATTTCGGTGATACATAAAATTTTTGAAAGAAGTAAAAGCAATGGGTAATAATTTTTCTGTGTAAGCAACATAAATGTTGAATGTCTTTGTTTAAGCTGTATATTTAGAATGTCTTATTGTTTGAAAAATGCATTCATGTTTTTCTAAACTATTGTTCATATGTATTGTATATATTATACTTTAAGGGGAGGCAAAATTATCAAAATAGCAAAGTGAAACCTTTGAATCATAATATAAACAAACATATTTTTAATTGCTCCTTATACTAGTAAGGAAACAAACAAAAATAATGATCAGCTTATAAGAACTAAACACTTAGGAATGCCCATTTATCTTCAAGGAAATAAATATGTTACCAGATTGTGATGAGTAGGATGTTATTCACTTGCAATTTTAAAAATAAATCTGTGTGGGCAGGCTTTATTATTTCATTCCAGCTCTAATAGAATGAAGTAAAGACTTAAATGAGTTAAAAGTGTGAAAAATTGCATTTCAGTGCTTCAGTATTTTTGAGATGAAAAATACACCAACCATACTTAACAGTGTCACCCTGAAAGTATCCAAACATTCATTTTAAGTTACCAGACTGACTTACAAAATATAAAAAGGGATGACAAATGACATAATTCTACCCACTAAATGTTTAGTTTAATCAAATAAATTTCTATGAGTACTTTTAAAATTTTTCAATGTAAGTGCTACATATACATAAATATATTAGGCATGTTCTCAAGAAATGTATTTTATTCAGATGACAGAGAAGTTAAACCAGATATTTCAGTATAATATGGTAATTTTTCTAAAGAAAAGGAAGCAATATCTTCAAAGTCTATAGAAGAGTTTTCCTAAAGACAGTTTATGGCAGGAGGAGGAGGGTTTGAGAAAAAACTTCTAGCAAAACTCAGCTAGATAAAAGTATTAAAGGGTAAATGACATTCATTTGGGCAAATTGTTTGGGTATAAATATTTATTCCATGCAAAATATCTCCAAATGCAGATATTTTGATATAGCATCATATGGTCGTCTTTATACTATTTCTAAGAGAAATATTTCTAAGAGAATATTTCTAAGAGAAATTTGGCAGGCATGTCTTCTTTTGCCTAAGTTTGTAAAAAGTTTTATGGAAATTATTGATGTTCATCTTCATGGAATGAAGAAACTCAAAATATTTGGAAGATAAAGAAATAGTTATAAAATATTGTTGACAAATTAGTAGTTATTTCTTTTTTATTTTTTTATTTTTATTTTAAAGAATATCAAACAAAGAAAACAGAATAAAGCAAATCAGAACAAAACAATGCAAACAACACAGGACTTCAAAACAAGACAACAGAAAATCAACAGTGCCTACCATAATGTCTCTTGTGTGTTTCCAAATAGTTGTCCATAACTTCACACACAATAAAATCAAACAATAAAATAGTATAAAACCAGGGCTGGGAGTTTGGCTCAGTGGTTTAAGCACCTGTCTGGCAGGAGTGAGGCTGTGAGTTCAATCCATGGTGCTGCAAAAAAAAAAAAAAAAAAAAAAAAAAAAGAATGAAAGCATTACAGGACTTCAAAACAAGACAGTAGGAAATCAGCAGTGACCGCCATAATGTCTCTTGTTTTCTTCACAATAGCTGTCTATACCTTTACACATAATAAAATCAAAACATAACAGAATAAAACCAATCAAAAGAAAAGTATAAAAGCATTATAGGACTTCAAAACAAGATGATAGGAAATCTACAATGGCTACCATAATGTCTTGTTTTCTTCAGATTAACTGTTCATACCATCATGCATAATAAACTCAAACAAAACAAAACAATAAAACCAATTGAACAAAAAATGAAAGCATTATAGGACTTCAAAACAATAATAGGAAACCAACAATGATTACCATAATATATCCTATTATCTTCAAAATAACTGACCATACCATCAGACACAGTAAAATCTAACAACACAAGACAGAACAAAACCAAACCTAACGAAATTATGAAGATGATACAAGAGTTCAAGACAAGACAGTAAGAGATTAACAGTGGTCACCACCTTCCCCTGCTAGGTGTTTCCTCACCTATCACTTTTATAGTATCTATTGTGTTTTTTGGATCCCACTAACTCCTTTTGTTTTTTATGCTAGGGTTCACCTGTATGAGTTCAAGCTGTAGTGCCCATGAATGTGATCTCCAGTTGCATCCATTTACCTACAAGATCCTCAAGATTATCCTACTTTATAGCTGGGTAACTTTCCATTGTATGAAAATACCGTATCTTTCTTATCCATTGTGCAGTTAATAGGCAAGTTACCCTTGCTTTTTTCTGGTCTCCTGTCATGTGGAACAATTGTTTTCTCTCCTTTGATTTTTAGTCTATGAATGTCCTTTTGAGTTAGATGTGTTTCTTGTATACAGTATATTGACAGATCTTGTTTCTTGGTCCACTCTCCCTGTGTTTCCTTTTATTGCTGAATTGAGGCTGTCTACATTAATGGTTACAGCCAGCCTGCATTGGTTCATCTCTGCCATGCTGTACTCCTGGTGTTGGCCCTCCACTTTTCCCTTTCATACAGTTGCCTGGCTTGTTTGGTAGTCCTCATCTGCTGCTGTTCCTGGAACCATGGTCATCTTTATCTCTCTCTAGAATATCCTTCAGTACTCTCTGTAGGGTTTGTTTGGTGGTCATGAATTCCTCCAATTGTTCTTTGTTGTGGAAGTATCTTATTTTTCCATCAATTTTGAAAGATAGTTTTGCAAGATACACCAATCTGTGTTAGAAGTTGTTTTCTTTCAGGATTTGAAACATTTCACTTCAAACTCATCTTGACTTGATGGTTTGTATTGAGAAATCTGCCATGATTCTGATTGGTTTTCCTTTACAGGTGATCTTTTTTTTCCTCTAACAACTTTTAATATTCTGTTCTTGTGCTGGATTCCTGGGATCTTGATTATTATATGTCTGGGTGTAGATTTACTTTGGTTATGGCTAGTTGGAGTTCTATATGCCTCACTTATCTAAATGCCAGATCCTTTCCCCATGTTTGGGAAGTTTTCTGCTATTACTTCTGTACATTGCCTTTGTATTTCACTTTTGTTGACCCCTGCTTCTTCACTAATACCTATCACTCTTTAATTTTTTTTTATTTCTTTTTTTTTTTTTTTTTTTTTTTTTTTTTTTTTTTTTTTTTTTTTTTTGCGGCACCGGGGATCGAACTCACAACCTCGCACCTGCCAGACAGGTGCTTAAGCCACTGAGCCAAACTCCTGGCCCTGGCTTTTTGAGGCAGGGTCACACTATGTAGCTCGGGCCGGCCTTGCATTTGCCTTGTAGCCCAAGCCGGCCTCGAACTCACAACGCTCCGCCTACCTCAGCCTCCCGAGTGCTGGGATTAAAGGCGTGTGCCACCATGCCCGGCTCTGATACCTATCACTCTTAAATTATGTTTCTTTACATCGTCTTGCAGAAGTTGAATTATTTCCTACTTCCTTGTTATTTTTAGGAGATCTCTCCTTTCATGATTGCTCACTGTGATCCTGTCTTCACGGTTTGAAAGTCTATCTTTAGTCTCTTTCAAGCTGTTTTGCCAACTTTTAATTGACTTTTTAATTTCCTGGATATCTCTTTGAATCTGTTTCATGCGTTGTAATTCCTTTCTATATTGTTCATTGAAGGTTTCCATCATTTTCCTATCCTCCTCTTTTTTATCTATGTCTTCTTTAGATATGCTAAGCAATTCTTTCATCATGTTTGTGATTTCTTCTTTTATTTGAGACATTATTTCTGATCTGATTACTTTACAGTCTCATGAAGTAATTTCATTACTCCGGTTGCTATACTCTCAGAGAATTCATGTATGTGACTTCCATTTTCTTCCATTACTATATCTCTCATACTTATTCTGTGTGCTAGTAGTCTGAGATTGCCTTTTCCTCCTTCATCTTGACATTCTTCTGAGTTCCTCCCAACACGCCAGTTGTGGAGTCACAGGCACTTTCCATGTTGGCTGGCCCTCTGATATGTAGGGGAATGAGACAGGCACCTGGGTTTTTCTGACCCCAGGTTCCCAGGAAGGTAGCAGGGCATGGAGTGGGCTTCTCCAGACCCCTGCAGCTACACTGGGGCTTCCCCGATGGCCAGGAGTGCATGGTGGGGGGTGTCTCTCAACCCGTGTGTCTATGCTGGGAGTCCCCCAATGGTAGCAGGCACACACAGGTGTGTTTGTCTGGTTCTCCTGTTGGGCAATAGCTGCCCTAATGAAGCAAGGGTCTCCACTTGGTGGCCTGCATGTGCAGGGGGCTTACCTGGCTGTGTATCCCTGCCCTCACTGGCTGCCCACAGGAAGCAAGCTTTCTTATGGAAATGGCTGGCAGGCAGAGGTGGATCTGGCTGGTTCTCTCTGTCCATACTGGCTACCCAAAGAAAGAAAGCTTTCTGATGGTGGCAGCCAGCAGGTGGAAGCCTAGTGATTTATTTCTTAACTTAAACAAGTTACTCCATAATATTAGAAAAGATCATATGGAAATAAACAACTTAAAAGGTTAATAAAATCCAAGTATTCAGAGCTTAACTAGAATAACCTTCCTGCAGAAAGAAATGAATGGTGTAAAGCAGTAGAAACTCCAGGGAAATCTGCTTTTAAATAGGAGCTGGCATGAGTCAATTTTTGTGAGTTTGCAGATTGTTTTGTGAAACCAGCCTTAAATTGGGCAATGCTCCTGCAGAACAAAACCATGGCCTTCTTAGTATAACATGTAAAGAGATGCAAATTTGGTGCTGGGGAAAGTTTTGGAAATTTATATACAAAATTCTGGAAAAGAAGAAGTTGGATAAGACATGAATAGCAAAAATTGTACAAAACTGTACAAATCCTTAATAAAGGAATGACATTTTTTAATGCATGAAAAAGATAGGACAAGGTCCCAACAAAAATGTAGCACCTCAAACCTGAAATATCTGCATGGAAATTTCACTTGATATATTAAAAAAGGGAAAATAGTTTGAGTTCAGTCAAATAAAATTTCTCCTTAAAAAACAATTAACAATTTGAAGAGGATGATAACAAAACCTAAAGCTTGTACAGTGTATAATTTTTAATGCTAAATCAAAATTCATCAAAATGCATAAAACAGATTAAAGTACATTTCAACAGTGAGAAACATTCCTGAATTATCAAGTTATGATAATTAGAATTTGGAAGTTTAAAGTGATTTTTAATATCAGTTCAATGATTTAAAGGAAAATATGCTCATAATGAATATGTAGATGTGAACCAGTAATAAATTAGAGCTATGGAAAGAACCCAAATAACCAAAGTTAAGTACAGGAACTTAAGTGAAAATTTCACTGCATGAAATTGATGAGATATGAGGCAGAAAAATAAAACAGTGAATTTGAAGATTCACTAATGGAAACATCAAATCTGACTAACAAAAATATTAAGCATTCTAGCATTTGTGAAATGAGAATTTCAAAGGGAGGAACAGACATAACAAAGGGGAAAAAAGCTTATATAGATACAGTATACCAAAAAAATTCACAAATTTGGTGAAAAAGCACCCAAAATAAAGGTGCAAGAATTTCAACTACCCACATGATGCCACAGTAGCTTTCAAAAGATGAAATAAATCATCTAGAGACCCAGGGTTTACACATTACAAACACTGACACAAGAACTTCTCATATTTCTCATTAGAAAAAAAAATGTGTTTTAGATCACAATAGAACAATGTCTGACGTGCTGGAAAAATAATGTCAAAATGGAATTCTGTGTTTTAAAAAATGTATTTTTTAAAAGTGAAGGGAAATTAGATAAGTTGAAATCAAAATTATTTTTCCATTCAGACTTGTGATGAGCTACACAATTTCCTCAGTTTGCTATGTGCAAATGTAACGCAGACAGAAGTTAGTTATCTCTTTCACTAAAGAAGACAGACCTGAGATTTCAGGGATACCAAGGTAGCTGAATTTCACAGTGCAAGTAAGAGCAAGGAGAAATGCACACAGATTTCTGCAGAATGTTAGCAGAATACTGATTAGTATGTGAACAGAACTATCTGAAACCAGAATTGGAACTATCAAATTAGAAATCAGGATTAGAAATAATAATCCTGCGAGTTCACAGTGAGAAACAGTATGCATTCTCAAAAGCCAAAGTGGAATGCCTCATAATTTCTGAAACAACAGTTGGAGGACTAAGACATGCTTTTCTAAGTGGTTTCTAAGCTGTACACTAAGCACTGATTCACTCCTACCTAATAAAGCTTAAGACAGTGTTCACCAGATTCAAATGTCTTCCTAAGTAAATTAACTGGACCATGGAAAAAGCTTATGAATATTAACAGGAGCATAAAAATCTCTAACTCAAACAAGGAAAAATCTACAATAGACTATCACCTAATCGAAACATAATATGAAAAACTACTTTGGAGATAACATTATGCAATATATTAGCTATTATTAATATCCTACTCTTATTTTGAAATTCTGTATCATCATTTATTTTTTTTCTTTTTTATTTATTTATTTTTTTATTTAAGCGAAGAAAAAGACATGTATAACAAAGACAACAAGCAAAAGAGACAAATAAACGAGTAGAGTAAATACACAACAGTAACATTGCAGGTTTACAAAACCGGATGATAGAAACTTGACAATGGTTGCAATAGTGCATATCATTATCTTTAAAATGGTTACTTACATTAACAGATCTAGACATGTAAAATTGATCTAATGATATGAATATTAATTGTTCTTTCTCAATAATGAATATATTCAGCAGTGTGCTCATTTTAGTTATCTTACATATACATATATACAGGTTTATATCTTTTCCTCTTCCCTTTTCTCTTTCCGCCTTTTCCCTTCCCAATTACTTTTGCTCTTCGAGCTGTTTTTTACCATTACATAGTATTTATTATAGATTTTGGATCATATCTACTTTTTTGTTTCTTATACTAGGGAGACAATACGGTATTTACACATGTGGGTTTGATTTATCTCACTTATGAGTATGGTCTCAAGTCGTGACTATTTCCTTACAAAAGTCTCAATGCAATCTTTCTTAATAGCTGAGTAGTATTCCATTGTATAAAAATACCACATCTTTTTATCCATTCTTTGATTGATGGGCACTTGGGTTGTTTCCAAAATCTGGCTATTACAAATTGGGTTGCTATAAACATGGGTGCACAAATATCACTGTGGTATGATGTTTCCAATTCTTTTGGGAAAATGCCCAGAAGAGGGATAGCTGGGTTGAATGGGATCTCTAATCCTAGTTTCTTGAAGAATCTCCACACTGATTTCCACAGTGGTTGCACCAGCCTACACTCCCACCAACAGTGGAGAAGAGTTCCTGTTTCCCCACAGCCCCTCCAGCATTTGTTGTTGGTTGATTTTTTAATCTTGACCATTCTTTCTGGAGTGAGATGGAATCTCAGTGTTGTTTTAATTTGCATTTCCCGAATGATCATTGATGTTGAACATTTTTTTCATATATTTATTTGCCACTTGTATTTCTTTCTCTGAGAAGTGTGTATTCATCTCAGATGCCCATTTTTGGATTGGGTCCTTGAATTTTAGGGGCCTGATTTCTTTTCATTCTTTATATGTTTTAGATAGAAGTCCTTTGTCTGATGGACAATTGGCTAAGATATTTTCCCAGTTTGTGGGTTTTCTTTTCACTCTGTTGGAGATTTCCTTTGACATGCAAAAACTTTTAAGTAGGATGAGATCCCAGTTGTTGATTCTCGGAAGTGTTTCCCATGAAATTTGATTTTTGTTCATGAACTCTCTGCCTACTCCTATGTCATCAAGATTTTTACCTACTCTGTTTTCTAGTAAGTTTAGTGTCTGTTTTTATATTCAGATCTTTGATCCATTTTGACTTTATTTTAGTGCATGGTGATAGGCATGGATCTACTTTTAGTTTATGGCATATAGAAAGCCAGTTTCTCCAGCACCATTTGTTAAAGAGGCTGTCTTTCTTCCAATGTACATGTTTGGGCCCTTTGTCAAAGATGAGGTGGCTAAGTGTGTCTGTAGTTGTGGCTGTATCTTCTAATCTATTCCATTGATCTTCAGGTCTGTTTTGATTCCAGTACCATGCTGATTTTATCACAGTAGCTTTGTAGTATAATTTCAAGTTAAGGATTGTGATGCCTCCTGCCTTCCCTTTGTTGCCCAGAATTGCCTTTGCTATTCTAGGTCTTTTCTGGTTCCAGATGAATTTCAGGAATGCTTTCTCTAGCTCTGCGAGGTAGGCAAGTGGTATTTTGATTGGGATTGCATTGAATCTGTATAATAATTTTGGGAGAATGGCCATTTTCATGATGTTTGTTCTTCCTATCCATGAACAGGGAATATCTTTCCATTTTCTGAAATCTTCTTCAATTTCCTTCTTTAGAGTAATGTAATTTTCACTGTATAGATCTTTTACTTCCTTTGTTAGATTGATTCCTAAGTATTTCATTTTTTTGGATGTTATACTGAAAGGTGTGGTTTCCCTTATTTCTGTCTCAGTGACTTTGTTGTTTGTGTACAGGAATGCTATTGATTTTTGAGTGTTCACCTTGTATCCAGCTACATTACTAAATTTGGTTATTACTTCTAGAAGTCTTCTAATGGATTTTTGGGGGTATTCTATGTAGAGTATCATATCATCTGCAAATAATGATAATTTCACTTCTTCCTTTCCTATCCTTATTCCCTTTGTTTCTTTCTCTTATCTAATTGCTCTGGCGAATATTTCCAGAAGTATATTGAATAGGAATGGTGATAATGGACATCCTTGTCTTTTTCCTGAATTTAGGTTGAAAGTTTTCAGTTTTTCTCCATTTAGTAAGATGTTGGCTGTTGGTTTATGATATATGGCTTTGATCAGGTTGAGGTAGAGACCATCTATTCCAATTTTCTATAGGGTTTTGATCATGAATGGGTATTGGATTTTGTCGAAAGCTTTTTCTGCATCTATTGAGATGATCATGTGGTTCTTGTCCTTGGCCCTGTTGATATGGTGTATTACATGTATTGATTTCCGAATGTTGAACCATCCCTGCATTCCTGGGATGAATCCCCCTTGATCGTGGTGTACAATCTTTCTGATAACTTGCTGTATTCTATTTGCCAGTATTTTATTGAGGATTTTTGTGTCTATGTTCATTAGGGAGATTGGACTGTAATTTTCTTTTTTGGTTGGGTCTTTCTCTGGTTTTGGTATTAGGGTAATACTTGTTTCCAGGAATGAGTTAGGGAGACTTGCTTCTGTTTCAATTTCACTGAAGAGTTTGAGGAGTGTTGGCTTTAAGTCTTCCCTAAATTTCTTGTAGAATTCAACAGTGAATCCATCAGGGCCCGGGCTTTTCTTTGTTGGTAGGGTCTTAGTTACATTTTCAATTTCATTAGCTGAAATTGGGTTATTCAGCAGCACTATGTCTTCTTGATTCATCTTTGGTAGTTCATATTTCTAGGAATCTGTCCATTTCTTCTGTGTTATCAAATCTATGTGAGTAAAGGTTTTCAAAGTAGGTGTTGATGATCTTCTGTATTTCCACCGGGTCTGTAGTGATTTCACCCTTTTCATTTCTTATTGCATGGATCTAAGTTTTTTCTTTCCTATTCTTGATAAGGTTGGCTAGGGGTCTATCAATTTTATTTACTCTTTCAAAGAACCAAATCTTCGATTCATTGATTCTTTGTATTTTTTTCTTAGTTTCAATTGCATTAATTTCTGCTCTAATCTTAATAATTTTCTCCTTTCTTTGGGCTTTGGACTTGATTTGCTCTTCTTTTTCTAGAAGTTTGAGGTGCATCATTAGGTTGTTTATGTGTGTTCTTTCCATTTTTCTGTTGTGGGAGTTTAGTGCTATAAATTTCCCTCTGAGGACTGTTTTCATTGTATCCCACAGGTTCCGGTAATTTGTACTTGCATTTTCATTCAGTTGTAGATATTGTTTAATTTCTTCTTTAACGTCTTCTGTGACCCATTGGTTATTTAGGAGGGTATTATTTAATTTCCATGTGTTTATGCGGTTATTGTAGGTTTTTTTGTCGTTCATTTCCAATTTTACTGCGCTGTGGTTAGATAATAAGCATGGGATTACTTCAGTTTATTTGCATTTACTTAAGCTTGTTTTGTGGACCAGTATATGATCTGTTTTAGAGAATGACCCATGTGCAGCTGAGAAGAATGTGTATTCTGATGTTGATGGGTGGAATACTCGGTATACATCTACTAGGTCCATTTGTTCACAAACTTGATTCAGTTCTGCTATTTCTTTGCTGATTTTTGTTTGGTTGATCTATCTCTCTGTGACAATGGGGTGTTAAGGTCCCCTGTTATAACTGTATTATTGTTTATTTGGTTTTTCATGTCTATTAAGAATTGTCTTACATAGTTGGGTGCTCCCCTATTCTGTGCATATATATTTATGATTGTAATCTCTTCCTCTTGAAGTTTTCCCCTAACAAGTATGTAGTGAACTTCTTTATCTCTTTTGATCATTCTTGGTTTGAAGTTTGCATTGTCTTCAAGCATAATAGCTACCCCTGCTTTTTTCTGGGTTCCTGTTGCATGGAGTATTGTTTTCCAGCCTTTGATTTTTAGTCTGTGAATTTCCTTTTGAGTGAAATGTGTTTCTTGCACACAGCATATTGTTGGATTTTGTTTCTTAACCCATTCTGCTAGTCTGTTTCTTTTTATTGGTGAGTTGAAGCCATTTACATTGATTGATAAAACTGATATGTACCGGCTCATCCCTGTCATGATATCTTTCTGTTGTTGATTTTTCTACATTTTCTGTTTAATTATTTGCCCTGCTTAGTGGTTTCCTTTGGTTGTTGTTCTTAAGATTGTGGCTATCTTTGTCTCTTTCTGGAGTGTCTTTCAGTACTCTTTGTAGTGTTGGTTTGGTAGCCATAAATTTCTGCAGTTGTTCTTTGTCATGAAAGTATCTTATTTCTCCATCAATTTTTAAGGATATTTTTTCAGGGTACATCAATCTGGGTTGAAAGTTGTTTTCTTTCAGGATTTGGAATACTTCATTCCAAGCTCTTCTTAACTTAAAGGTTTGTGTTGAGAAGTCTGCCGTGATTCTGATAGGCTTTCCTTCATAGGTGATCTGTTTCTTTTCTCTGACAGCTTTTAGTATTTTGCTCTTGTGCTGTATTTCTGATACCCTTATTATTATATGTCTGGGTGAGGATTTATTTTGGTTGTGGTTAATTGGGGTTCTGTATGCCTCAGTTACCTGTATTTCAGATTCTCTTTTCATGTTTGGAAAGTTTTCTGCTATTATTTCTGTGAATAATCTTGACAGGTCATTAGTATTGACCCCTGCTTTTTCATTTATGCCTATTAATCTTATGTTATTTCTCTTGGCATCGTCTTGCAGCTGTTGAATTGTTGTTTGTTGGTTCCTTACTATTTTTAGGAGATCTTTTCTTTCATGGCCATGATCTCCCGTGCTGTCTTCAAGATCTGATATTCTATCTTCAGCCTCATTTAAGGAGTTTTTCAAACTTTCCATGGAGTTTTTCATTTCCTGCATTTCCCTTTGCATCTGTTTCATGCATTCTGTTTGTGTCTTATATTGTTCATTCAGGGTTTCGATCATTTTCTTAAGTTCTTCTATTTTTTATCTTGCTCTTCTTTAGATGCACACATTTCTTTAATAATGATTCTCATTTCATTTTTTAGCTGAGAGAATATTTCTGATTTGAATTTCTCTATAGCTTCATCAAGGTGTTTCTTTATTGCATTTTCTGTCATTTCAGAAAGTTCATTTGTGTGACTCCCACTGTCTTCCATTTCAGTGTCTCTTGGGTTTGTTCTTTGTGGGCTGGGGGACTAAGACTGCCTCTTGGTCTTTCGTGTTGTCATTTTCTTCTAGAATGTATGTGGCTCTGTGTCCCGTGAGGCTGGCCGGGCGTTCCCCTGAGGTTCGCGCTGATTCTTGGGTCATGCTGAATCACGGGACACGGTCGAGTTGGGTCCTGCTTGCAGCAAGGGAGGGCAGCCTCCTGGGGCGAGCCAGTGGAACCTCTGACTTAACTGGGTGGGGGCCAAGGCCTCCCGTTCCCAGGCAGATAGGCAGAGTGTACCCCGGAGTGTGATGCTGCCCGGACCCTGGGTCTGTCTGCAAGTTCAGAGCAACAGCTGTGCCAGGGCAAGCCTGGGCGAGTCCCAGGCCTACAGTGCCTGGAGCAACCTGACTGGGAGGGCGTCTGCACGCAAGCTCTGGGATGGCGCACACACAAGCGCCTCCACTGAAGTATGGAGCTCGCATGTGCTCTTCACTCTGGTGTGGGGACCCCAAGCTCTCCAAGTCCCTGCAGCTATGTTGTTCAGTCCCTGGTGAGCAGCTCTGGAGTCCTGGGCTGATCTGGGCTGGGCTGTGTACCTCTGTGTCCTGTGAGGCTGGCTGGGTGTTCCCCTGAGGTTCACGCTGATTCTTGGGTCACGCTGAATCTCAGGACCTGGTAGGGCTGGGTCCTGCATGCAGCAAGGGAAGGCGACCTCCCTGGGTGTGCCAGTGGAGCCTGTGCCTTAACTGGGTGGGGGCCAAGGCCTCCTGGTCCCAGGGAGATAGGCACATTGTGCCCTGGAGTGATGCCACCCAGACCCTCGGTCTGTCTGCAAGTTCAGAGCAACAGCTGTACCCAAGGTAAGAATTTTTAAAAGGGCAAAAATATTTGAATAATCACTGTAATTAAGTGGAAAGCAAATTTTCACATAAACAAAATACTTAGCATCATTAATCATTGCTGGGTTACACAATTAAATACCATCATCCAAATATTATTTGTTCAAATAATTTTATATCCGTATTGATGGTATCATTATTTATATCCATAGTATCATTATTTACTCAAGTAATAATGAAAAGCTTGAGAGTTAAACAATTTGAGATGTTGATACAATAGAACACATTTTTTATTTGTACATTTTAGACTCACATAGTGATCACATTCATCACAGGGAATTGGTACCTGTGCATTATATATCTTGATTTTTCTGTTTTTTCCCCAATCTCTTTGTCACATTTCAACTCCTTTTCTCCTCTTTGTTTGCAAAAGTTTTGTTTCCATTTTTTATCTATTCTCTCTCTTTTTAATCTTCCTTCCCTACTCCCTCAGTCCCCCTTTCACACTAGAGAAACATTTTTAAATGTGTGTCCAATTTATTCCATTTAAGAGTCTGATCTCAAAGTGCATCCATTTACCTATGAATGCCTCAAGTTTATCCTTCTTTATAGCAGAGTAGTACTCCCTTGTATAAATACCTTCTTTATCTGTTCATCTGTTGATGGGCATTTGGGCTCTTTCCAAGATTTAGCTATTATAAATTGTACTGTCATAAACATGGGTGTGCATATATCACTGTGGTATGATATTTTTAATTCTTTCAGGAAAATACCAAGAAGGGGAATAGCTAGGTCAAATGGAACCTGTAGTTTCAGTTTTAGCATACTTCTTCATAGTAAATAAGAAAGAACCTCCAACATTATGATATGAATGCATGTTAAAATGATTTAGCTCAGTGAAAAACATGAGAAACTAGTAAGTACTGTGTGAACCCACTTATATAAAACTTTTTTAATTCACAGTAATCTGTATCAGAAGATGATTATTGTGCCTGCTTTGTGATAACACCTAGTGTGAGAGCAGAATTGCAAAGGGAGAAAAGGAAGCTTATGAAAGTAATGAACATGCTTATTGCCTTGATTCTTTCCATGGTTTAATATGTGTAAACCTGTCAAACTTATCAAACTGTCTACTTTAAATATATGTCAATTATGCCATAATAAACGTGGTGTGGCAAAACAAAAAAAGATTATATTTTAAATATATTTTAAAACACATGACTGCTTAATAAATAAATCTTCTGTGGACTTTACCAAGTATTTAGCCATAACATATGATATAAATAAAAATAAAATTTACAAGAGAACCATGCTGTGTCAAGTTTCCTCGGGCTCACACATTTTTAACTCTAAATATACTCTGAGATAGGTAAAAGGGATGAAGGAATTTGTATCTCCTTAGAACATGTGAGCTATCTGAGTGTATTTAGCAAAATTATGAATTTAATATCTATGCATTTCAATATCTGAGAAACTAAGTAATACAGGAGCAGGTGGTGGTATAAACCAAGAAAAAAAAATGCTGGTCATAAATATTGATTCTTTCTGGAGCTGAGTGAGAGGTGCAAGAAGATTCTTTATAGTCTTTTGTCTACTTCATATGTGTTTGAAATTTTCCATGTTAAAAGGCTTAAAATGATTGAAGCATACACGTTCCATAATGGAAACCATGTGAATTTGTGTAGATGGTGGGTAGGGTGACAATTATGGCAGAAAATCAATTATAAGAAAGGTTACCTTTTGCAGAGTAAAACTGGAGCCCCCAACGGGAAGACTGTACAAACGATTAGCTATTATTTAATCCGGATGCTAATCATGAGACACATCAGTGTGAGTGTGGAATCAGCAGACATACATTCCAGAGGCCCACACTTGCATTTTTTGTTTTTCTTTACTAGCTTTGTTACTTTGTGCAAAGCAATTAACCTTTCTGAGCTTCAGTTTATTCAACTCTAAAATGAGATTGATTTTCCCCACCTCAGAAGGTGAGAAGAAAAATTTGACTATCTTGAGATGATGTATGCAATTAGTACAATGCATGAAATTTAGTGTGTATTAAAAAAGTTTATTTGCCTCTTTGATTGACCCTTCAGCTCCATCCACAGCCTTCTAAAAGAATTTATAAAATATAGGACTTGCATTAATTTATGTGAAGTACTCCACATGTACTTTTAGTCTTGGGAAATAAAGGTTGTGGCTAAGATTAATTCAATGAAAGAAAATTGGACTTAGAATCAGACTAGGGTGCTCTTCACATATATACCAGTTTTTGTGAACTATGCAGCTATAATTTAAGGAGATTTATATGATCAAACATATTTAGCAAAACTGGAGTCCAAGAGGGAAGGAAATTTTCCTGGTGCTAAAGGCTGCAATTCTAAAGTTGAGTAGTGTTATCAAAGCAGCACATAAGGATGACAGCTCCTGAGCTATCATTTAGGATTAAGTTAGGGAGAAGTCTTAAATTTGTAAGCAAAATACTATTGTAGGATAGGTATCATTTTTTAGTATACCTCACAACATTTTAAATAACAAATATCATTGTTATGTTTTGTCATATATATACCACAGGATTGAATTCCTCATTAACTGTATCTTTTCCAAACTGAACAGAAACCCCTGTGTGTGAATGAAACATTTTTTGTTACATCTGTGCCAAAAATACTATTTATTGCTTTTCAAAACACGGAGAACTGTCATTACAAAATTATAATGGTTGACATGATATATACCTAAATCCCTTTGAACATGTAGATAACTAGTTGATGCAATCTATTTTGGCTGCTAAAACAAAGTAGCATAAACTGGGTGGCTTATAAAAACACAGTTATTTGTCAGAGTGGTGGAGATTGAGAAGTTCAATATGAAGTTGTCTGAAACCTTATTATCTGGACAGGAACTGTTTCCTCAGAAATAGTCATCTTTTCTGTGTAACCTTAAATGGTTGAAGGGGTCAGGGATCTCTATGGTGTCTCTTTTATAAGGACACTAATCTCATACATGAAGGCTCACCCTACTGTCATCATCACTTGGTGTATTAGGGTTTCACCCTATGAATTTTGAGGGGACACAGATATGAAGTTCATTGCTTTAATTAGATTGGAACTCTCAATCCTGTGAGAACCACGAGCCAAAACAATTCTCCACTTCAAATTGTGGATGATGAGTATTGTGTTCCAATGACCGGAAAGCTACCTAATAAAGAAAACTGGTACAAGAGAGGTAGGTTGTTGCTGTGACTGTGACTGACCATGTGGTTTAAGAGTCTCTGGGATTGGTCTACAGAAAGTGTTTGGAAACATTTAATGATGCAGGATACAGAAACCTTAGAATGATGTGTCTTAGTTACTTTCACTCATTCCTAAGACAAAATACCTGATGCCCAAAATTAGGGAAGGAAAGGTTTATTTCTTACAGTTCTTGGGTCTATACTCAGTTGACTCCAAAGCAGCATGGCATGGAAGAAGAGTCACTTATGGCAGCCACTGTATTAGGTATACTATGTACCCCCAAGTCCTCACATATTTTTAATGGGGCTAAGTCTGGCACTTGTTTGTGTTCGGTTTGCTGTACCCGCCCAAGGGTGGAGCCGACATACAGTGTAAGGGAAGGCAGGTCTTCTGCTTCCGCTTTCCTCTCTCTCTTGCCAGCGCGGCTTGCAGCTTGCAGCCGTCATGAACAGCAGGCCCGCCATGCCACACTATCTTGGAGCCAACTAATGGACTGAAACTCCCAAGAAACTGTAAGAATAAACCTTTCCTTCCCTAATTTTGGGTGTCAGGTATTTTGTCTCAGCAACGAGTAAAAAGTAACTAAGACAGCCACCAAACAGCAAGACAAACCAGCGAGAGAGAAAGAGCAAGAGAGGGAAGATACGCATTCCTTTTGCCCTTACACTGTATGCTGGCTCCACCCCTGCGCGGGTGCAGCACTCACACTACCAGTCCCAGCGCTAGACAACAAACCAATCACTAATACCAGACTTTGCCCTGTCCAAATTACATGATGCCTTGGGGGGACACAGGATCAAACCAATACATGATGTAGGCAGAGCTTTTGAACAATTCTTGTGGAAACTCAGATGCTGATAGGAATGCAGGCATGAAGGCCAGGCTCATGAGGTCTCAATTGATAATGCTGCCTCTATCTGAAAGTGTACTAGAGGTCATGAGTGTTTTATTCTGGCAAACAATTTCTCTATGTTCTATCCATGTACTCAAAATTTGCTCATGGCTGAACTTTAAAGTGATAGACTAAACTGACAGAGGAAATTTCAAAGCAGCCTGACCTGCAGCCTGTGGCATAGGTATTACTAGCTTTTATTAGCAAAATCAACAGTAAAAATTAGTAGATAAAAACAAAGTTGAAGCTTTGAAA
This sequence comes from Dasyprocta punctata, assembly GCA_004363535.1. NCBI lineage: Eukaryota > Metazoa > Chordata > Mammalia > Rodentia > Dasyproctidae > Dasyprocta > Dasyprocta punctata. Next base: position 3,593 of record RJWM01013925.1, on the reverse strand, counting down.
AGTTTGTAACTTGGCCAGGACGTAAGCATAGTAAAACTGGAGTAGAAATAGGTGTAGTTGCTGATTAGACTAGTTCCAGTAAAAAAAAGTCAAATACTTTCTATCAGGATAGTAGAACAAAATGGCCTGGGAGGTCTCAGGAAATGACCACACCCCACTCATCACAGGCTCAAAGGTATGAATGTATAAACTCCTTTGAAAGAACTGGTTTTGAGAGAGAGCTCCAGGATTCTCTGCTAATTTAGTGACACCTAGGGAAGTGTTTCTCTAATTTCAGCCATCCAGTCACTCACAATGTCACTACCCACATGGTCCAAAGAGACCAGGCTACTATTGGAGCTGGTGTAAGACCTTAATGTCATCCATATAATGCTGGTTTTACAGTTATGCAAGTCGTAGGAGTTGTGGGCTCATGGATATTTCTATTTCAGGATTGCAAAGTTCTGAGAGGCAATGTACCTTTAGTGGGTAGTACATGAGGCTGTGAGAGTGAAGCTGAAGGTGCTTTGGAGACCCCAGGAATTCAGAGATGCCTGGAATATGGAACATCTGTTGAGAATAACTGCAGACACAAGAGAGGAAGCAGCCTGAGAGCCACATGGGCTGCAACAGTAAGGGCCACAGAAGCAGGACAGCTCAAGCCCTTCAGAGTTCAGATCTCACCATCACCTGCCCCAGATGCTGGACATGGAGCTACGGGATTTAATGTTTGCCCTGGTAGGCTTCTGCCTTATCTAAGTCTAATTCCTATCCTCCTAATTCCTCCCTTTTGTAATGGGAATGTTTGCCTTGTGCCATTGTGGAAGTATATAACTTTTGAAAAAAAAATTATAGGAGCTAACATCTAAGAGTTTTCACTGAGTTTCAGAAGGCACTCTGGACATGGACTTTTGGCAGTCCTGGGACTGGTAAGACTTTGGTGACACCTAGAGATGGCTTACCAGCACCTTTTTTTTTTCCATACCAGGAATCAAACTCACAACCTTGCGCCTGCCAGGCAGGCGCTTAAACCACTGAGCTAAACTCCTGGCCACTAGAGATGGCTTAAATCTATTTGCATAATGAGATGGACATGAGTTTTTCAGGGGCTGGGGTGGAATGTTATTAATTAGATCTAACCTGTTCTACCAAAAATTTTGTATTAAGGAGAGGAGCGTTCAGATGGTGACTGGGTCATAGAGGCATCATATTTGTCAGAGCATTAATCCATCAATGATTTCTGCCTTTTGGGTCTAGAGGTAGGACCCGGTCAGAACACATGGTCACTGGTGGTGTAACCCGAAGGGAGTGTTGTTGTCCCAGGCCCCTCCCTTCTCACTCTGCTCTCTGGCTGTCATGTGTTAAGCAGCTTTCCTCCCTCCACACTCTTCTATAATATCATTTCTGCCTTGGAGCCAGATGACCATGGACTAAATCTCTGAAAACTGTGACACAAAACGAACGTCTCCTACTTTAAGCTGAAGACATTAAGAGTATTTAGTCTTACTGATGGAAAAGCTGACTAGTACACTCCGTAAAACTTGAATAGATCATCTAAAGAATTAAGAAGAAAGGCAAAACAATTGAAAAGCAGAACATGAGATGTCTTGTAGGATGGAAAAAGACCTCTGTTTTCTTCATCTTTATATCCATAGGAGTGGTAATGTAACTCATATTTGAAACACACATATGTACATACATTCTTGTACATTATGTATCAAATTTATGAGCAGCCAATAGTGCATGAATTAAAAGAAACAAAACCAAATACAATTTCACTTCTATGTTGTACATTATCAGAACTAAAAGTAAATGATATTTTCTGTGCCTTTTATTTCAATTAACAACTAACTATTTATAACATGTCTCTAATATATTTTTAAATGCCCCCTTATATATAACTTTAAGCTATTTGGTTTGCTCACAATCCTAAAACTAAATCAAAGGTTGTTTTTAGTACCACTTCTAATATTTTGCTAATGTTTCCTCAACTAAGGACATTTTTTTTTTATTTAAGAGAAAATAGATACAGAAGATAGAAACAAAAATAAAAAAAGACAGACAAACAACAACAACAAATCTGATATGATAACATTGTAGGTTTACACACTGAGGTGGTTGAAGTTTGACAGTAGTTACAATATTGCATATCATTACCTTCATAGGGGTTGATGATATTGATAGATATAGACATGTAAGATTTATCAATTCAGGTATATTAACTTTTCCAGTAGCTATTGTATTTAGCAATATGGTTTTTTTAGCTGTCTTATTTATGCATATTTATAAATTTATGTCTTTTTCCTTTTCTCTTCCTTCCTTCTTTCCCCTTAGAATACCTCTTGTTATTATTGAAATAACTACCCATAGCATCAGGTCTAATATAACCAAGCAAAATAGTTCAGAGTGAAACCAATAAAGCATAAAAGAATGGTCATACATAAGAGAAACAAAAAAGTAAAGAAATCAGCAAACAACAACAACATATTCGATACTGTAAAATTATGGGTTTAGTAATTTAGATGGTTGAAATTTTACAGTGCTTGCAACATTGTATATTGTTACCATTAAGGGGGCTGTTCAAATTGACAGGTAAAGACATGTAGGATTGGTCTGGTCTTATGAATATCAACTGTTCTCTCTCACCAGTTAATGCATTTAGTAGTATAGACTTTTAAACTATTTTATGAATACCCTTATATAAAACTATGTCTTTTTTCCATACCTTCCTTCCTCAGTTCCCCTTGTAATACCTCTTATTGTCTTCAAACTAAATGCCCTTACCAATTGGCCAAGTATAGTCGAATGGAATAGTACTGAATAAAACCAATAACAAATAAGATAATGGAGGCAATACATAGTAATGCAATGTTGATTTCTATAATGCCTCATGTTAGCTTCAAGGCATTTGCCTATATCATCTGTTGTAACACAATCATACTAAGATAGGTTAAAATCCCTCAGAACAGAGCAGTGAAAGTAATACCTGGTTTTGATTCAGGGTGATCATATATCACTGAAGGCTACCCTTATAAATTTTGTTATCTTTATGATAGCTGTCTTTGTCATCATTTATGATGAAGATAGGCTGGTCGAGGTAGAATAGGATTAAACTAAACAGCTCATTGAAAACAATACTGGATTTAAATCCCGTTAATGGATTATTCATTTGTCTGCCCTGCTCGGTGGTACCTCTCTGTCACTTTTTCAGGAGCAGTGGACTTCTTTATCTCTCTCTAGAATGTGCTGCAGTATTCTCTGTAGGGTTGGTTCGGTTGTCATAAATTCCTTTAGTTGTTCTTTGTCGTGGAAGTATCTTGCTTCTCCGTTGATTTTAAAAGATAATTTTGCAGGGTACATTAATCTGGGTTGGAAGTTATTTTCCTTCAGAGCTTGAAATATTTCACTCCAAGCACTTCTTGACCTGATGATTTGTGTTGAGAAGTCGGTCGTGATTCTGATGGGCCTTCCTTTGTAGGTAATCTGTCTCTTTTCTCTAATAGCTTTTAATATTATGTTTTTGTGTTGAATTTCTGGAATCTTGATTATTATATGTCTGGGTGTAGGCCTGTTTTGGTCAAGTTTAGCTGGAGTTCTATATGCTTCAGTTATCT
>RJWM01013924.1:0-51998 GCA_004363535.1 Dasyprocta punctata | reverse complement strand
AGCATTTATTCCTGTCAAATAGAATCTTATTTATCATCCTAAATTTTCTCATACAAAATGATGAATATTCATCTATGAAATTTATGGAATTAATATCTTTCAAAATTACCAATTCATCAAGGTTTGCTCCCAGTTTGGTTTGAAGACAAATTTGTTATTAGGTTCGCAGTCAAATTCATTCTCATAAGCAAGCAACTGAACCCTCACCTAGTCACTGCTACTTAATCAAAATAGTCTCCCCCCAATCTCTCAATAGTTAATAAGCATTGAAAAGGAGCTCCAAGCCCAGATCTGTGTGCAGCCAAATATAGTGAAGAGTAGATGTCCTAATTCATTCTTCTGACTGAAAATAGAAGAATTACTTGTGATTTTTTCAATGCAGAATGAAAAAGTTGTTTACTCAGGCAATAAGGGAAGAGAACTTCACAGGAATCCATGAGGAGTCTTCAGACATCGATCTTTAAGGGACCAGGACAGCAGCTGGAAGGTTAGTTTCCTGGTCTCTATCCTTGTGTTCTTTTCATGCCACTTCTACCTACCTTTGTATTTGTTTCAGTTTACTTTCTCTGTCACCTGGGATGCCTTTCACCTCTATTTTGTTGACTCTTTTTAACTCACAGGGTCTTCTCACTTATCACTATTCTCACTCAAAATTTAGATTGAACATAATCCATCCCAACCTCTTTGACCTTACTATCCTCCCAGTCTTTGAGTTTCTCTGATGTTACATGGCTAACTTCTTGTTGACTGGCTTTGGTCACTGAGATTGCCCAGGATTTGGGAATTTGCAGCCAGTTGGCAGTTGACACCGTTGACTATATGCTGCTCTACAAAAGGAGATTTGGAAAACTTCACCTTATGAAGGCTGTGAGACCATCAGTCAATATCTGTGAGATGTTTATCACAGAGAAAACAGAGTATCTTCTCCCACCAGTCTTTCCACACCAATTAAAATTAGTTTTCTATACCTGTGAGGAAACATGTTGAAGTACACTGCAAATGTGACAAACAGAAAGTTCCAAATCTGGAAATCAGAGCACATCAGAGAACTTTCTAATATATACTACACAAATCAAGCACAACCTTAGTTCAAGCTATTATTAACAAATGCCTAGCCAGGTATGGTGGTGCACACCTGTAATCCCAGTACTCAGGAAGCTGAGGCAGGAGGATTACCATGAGTTCAAGGTCAGCCTAAATTGTAGAGTGAGATGCTAAAACTAGACGCATGTCTATCACCGAGCACTAAACTAAAGTCAAAATGGATGAAAGATCTAAATATTAAAACAGAAACATTAAATCTATTGGAAAACAAGGTAGATAGAAATAATAAAGACACAGGGGTAGGCAGAAAGTTGATGAACAAATCCCAAACTGCACGGGAAGTAGTTCAAAGAATCAACAATTGGGATCTCATCTTATTAAAAAGTTTTTGCACATCAAAAGACTTCACCAACAGAGTGAAAAGACAATTCACAGATGAAGGACTTATATCTAGAACATATGAAGAAATGAAAAAAATCACGATCCCCCCCAAATTCAAAGACCCAACCCAAATATGGGTATGAGATGAATATGCACTTCTCACTTGAAGAAAAATGGCAAATAAATATTTGAACAAAATGTTAAACATTATTGGTCATTTGAGAAATGCAAATTAAAACAACACTGAGATTCCATCTCACTCCAGAAGGAATGGCTATCCTCAAGAAATCAGCCAATAACAAATGCTGACAGGACTGTGTGGAAAAAGGAACCATTCTTCACTGTTGGTGGGAGTGAGACTGGTGAAATCACTGTGGAAATCAGTGTGGAGATTACTAAGAAATCTAGGATTGGAGGACCCATTCAACCCAGCTATTCCCCTTCAGGGTATTTTCCTAGAAGACCTGAAAACTTCGTACCACAATGATATATGTGCACCCATGTTTATAGCAACACAATTTGTAAAACCTAGATTTTTGGAAACAACCTAAACGCCCATCAACTGTGGAATGAATAAGAAAGATGTGGTAGTCTTATACAATGGAGTACTGCTCAGCCATAAAGAAGGATAAACTCAAGGCTTTTATAGGTAAATGAATACAACTTGAGGCTGTACTCATAAATGAAATAAATCAGATTCACATGTGTAAAAATTGTACTGTCTCCCAGTGTAAAAAACTGAAAGACTAAATAAGATCCAAAATGTCCAAAATGCACAACAGAATTGTGAAAGTGAAAGGGGAAGAAACTGCTCTAAAGGAAAAAACAACTAGGATGAACGAAAGGAGAAAAGAAGGGAAAGTTATACATATATATACAATTACATATATTACATAATTATACTGGTAATCTCTATTATTCATCAAAAAGAATGTTTTGTACTTCGATCATTTTTTCATGCTTATATCTTGTAATCTGAACAACTACTTTGAAGATAACATTATGCAATATATTAACCATTGTCCATTCCCTATTATTTTGTTTTGGAATTCTGTATCATTGTTTTAATTCTTTTTTTATTTTAAAATTCAAAGAAAAGTCTGATCAAAACTTGGGGTTAAAATAAGCTCTGTGTCAACTTTAGCTAAAGATTTTTCAGTAACATTTATGGCATGAATAACATTTATGAACAGCATTGCTCAGGATGCCAACTCTGGACTTAGATGGAATTGGCCTGAGTTCTGGCCTCATACTTTCTCTGGAAAAAAGTTAGTGAAAGTTAGTTTCTCTAATGTTCAATCTTCTTATACATAAATGGGTATAATAATAGTATCCATCTCATAAAATTTCGGAAGGGCTAGCTACGACATGGATATAAAAAAAGTTAGAACAAAGCCTGGATGGAAAGTGTCACAAGGTGTTACCATTGTTCTATATTAGGCTCCCTTCTATGTGCTCCAGACCTATAATTTCATTTTAATCATCCTAACATCCCTACTGGGAGAGTATTATTACCTGTCTTTGACAGAGAATGTGGTAGGTCTGGAACTGGAATTAAATTTTCACAGAAACTTCCAGACCAGTGATTTGCAACTTTATAAAAGCTTCCACTCAAATTGGAGATCAGATCTTAAGTTATGATCCTACACCAGGGAAGAAATGGGATTTGAGTTTTGGAATGAGCAAATGACTTTTTAAGATTTCAAAATTATATTCCCACAGAGGTATTAACACTTGACAACCTTAATGCTCTACAACCTTAAAACCTTGCTTAATTCAACATACGAGAAGTAATGGCAGTGCAAAGGCAGCCACAATGCAGATTCTTAGAGTGCATAAAAAGCATCTGCTTTCCCATAATGTCTCAATGAATCATTATGACAGACAGAAATAAAGTCAGTGCATCTCACTGTATAGCTGATGCTGCTTTTCTGCTTACAAGGCACAGAAGTTAATTATTATGAACAGATGTGCTTAGATTGGACAAGAATTTATACTCCATAAAATTCAGCATGGACTAAAACAACACAATATGGTTGGTGCATTTGTACTTCTTGGGTGGCTATTGCAAAGGATACACTGATAACTGCCTCACAGTGTTCTGGTGAAGGCCCTTGAGAGCCTGGATCTCCTATTGCCAACCTCTCCACACACATTTCAGTGCAGAAGAATTCACTTTGCAGGTTGAGATGACCACATTGCTTCATTACTATGCTACCTATGGTTAGTTAGCTCAGCTTTGGATGTACCAAACTAATGACACCACAGTTATTTCCCTGGTTGGAAAATTAATTATATTCAATATCATGGCAAGGCATTCTTATTTATTCTGGAATAGATGACTAGAGATATATAGACAGATTCATTAGTATAAATATGATACTAATAGCTCAGAATGTATGCACATGAGTTTCACACAAAGCACAAGGCATGGGAAAATAATTATTAATTAAATTCAAAAGATACTTGAGATTTTATTCAGTTCAATATTCATTAAAGGTCTATGGTATTCAAAGGTGACTAAGAAAATTTTTCTTTACTATACTATCTATAACTTACCCTGTCCGATAAATACTATCCTCTATACTACAGCATATGATTAGTTTTAAAATGGAAAGAGTGTTTTTCATAAGGCTAATAAAGACAAGGTTGATTTAAGGGTTAATTGTGGGCCAACTTCACTGTGAAGACCTTGTTTAACCTCACTTATGTCACTGGTACCTAATGGCATAAATATTATTATTTACCATTTTAAAGCTGAGAAATTTAAGGCTTATGATGTCAAATAATTTTTCTAGGGCACACACGAGTACATAGGGTCTCCATGTGATCCCCTCAAATTCTTTGGCTATATTGCACTGGAAAGCTAGGGAAAGAATTGCAGTTGGCATCACAGAAAAAGTTCCATGCGATCTGCACTTTGAGGATGAAAGATTTTGTCAGACAGAGAAGAGGAAGGGCATTCAAGGTAAAGATATAACTTACCCAATGTCAGGGTCAGAAAGGAATTAATACATTTGCTCTGATTTGAATAGGTTGCCTTTCAGTATCCCTTTGTAAGCACTTTTTACATGGTTGGTTGGTTCACAGTATAGCCAGTGGGCAAAAAATATAGAATAAAACTTATTCTTTCCTTTAACTATAAAAAGCATGACCTTGAGCTTGGGTACAAGGACAATGCTGATACCAGTATATACATTATAGTCATTTCCCATATCAACAGAAATTAATTCAAAACTAATATGCCTTTATGAGAGACATTCACTGTTACTAATTTGACCAAAGACTAATAAAACTCACAAGTGTATGATTTCAAAATTGTTATGCTTTTCACAAAACTTAGATTTTGTTTCAAGAAAAAGGAAAATATTTTTTCCTGGTATAGTATGATACAGTAAACAAAAATAGTAAACAATGCTGTGCTATGTAATACATTATATGAATATATAAATTAAACATAAATAATGTAAGAATATATAAACTGGGCTACAGTGTTACACAGTTATGATACATTTATACACGTCTGGGGTCATAACTATGAAAGAGTTTATATTAGGAACTATATACAGCTAATAAAATAAATTCAACTATGGTAGTTTAAACTCACAAAATGTTCTTCCAATTATATTCTCTCATAAAATAAATCCAGTAATAGTGGTCAAGGTTGCTAGAGCAGCTTCCCTGGGCTCTTTCCTTCTGCTCTATAATCCTTAGTGGATGCCCTCCATCTGTAAGGCTGCAGCATGGCAGCTGGAACTCAAAATAGTCTCCTCTATGAGACAGGAAGAGAAAGGGGGAAGGCTGAGCGCAAACCATTTAAACATCATGCCCAGAGGCTCAGTCCAATCATTTCTCCTCATACCTCAGTCTATCTAGCTTCAAGGAAATCTGGGAGGCAATTATTCATTTTTCAAAGCTGGATACCACTAATTTTATCCTCTGTTATTAGAGTGCAAAGAAAATTAACATTGGGCAGGCAAGGAGAAAAATCCAAACCAATAAATAAGCTGAATAAGACTTATCCAAAAAACAGCACTAAGGGGTACTCTGTCCTTTTAAAAGTGCTTTTGCACACCATGAAACATCAAACATGAGCCAACGAAATGGCAATGGCCCAGATTTGGAAACGTACATATTGTGACACAGAAACTGCCACTTTACCACTCACTGAGAATTCTTAAGAAGAAATCATTTTGTCAGCATTTTAAGCTTCTCCTCTGTGACCACAGCAGACAAAGGAACAAAGGGATACAGTCGCATCATCTTCTGGGGAGGATGACTGCAATGCACGGCTGTGGTCATCATGTGAAGAAGAAAGCCAGTGTGGTACAGAACATGCTGAAGGCAGGGAAAACTGTCCACAGAAACCAAGGGATAAACACCCATCTCATAAGCCTCGAATGGGTGCCTTGCAACATTGTGCATGAGTGCTTCGAATGGTGCAAATTCAAGACTTTAGCCTCTGAGGAGGAGCAGGAGCCTTGAAGCTATCGATGGATATCGTGGTACAGATCATATGAATTAAGATGAAGGAGACACATGAACAGCTCAAGACAGGCAAGAAGAGCAGAAAATACAACATTTTTGAAAGCCATATGCATGCAGTGTCATTACAATCAACTTAATGAGAAAGTACTAGTTGTAGCACCCACTGTGTGTGTTTTGTAGAAATATACACACATAGTATACCCACCATTTTAGCTTCTTGTTTTGTTTTCAAAGCTCTAATTTGAAGACGAATGTTCTTCATGGATTTACGGGGTACAAAGAAAAACCTTATAGGACATATTACAGACTGAGTAGAGATTTTAAGGCCAGAAACACTAAGACAGCTAAGTGACTTTCATCACAAAGTTCTGCCTAATAAGTCTTAATTTTAGAAATGCTACAAAATATAGTTGTCCATTGTGATGCAATTCAGTCTTTATAAACTTATTTGAGAGAAGAAAACTAGACCACTGAGATGGTAGGAAGGTGAAACTGAAAGATACATAGCCATTAACTGCAGAGACAAAATTCAAACCCATATCATAGCTCCCAAATCCTGTACTGTATGTGCTAGAAAAGAGTATAAAATTGAATAACATTGAATCATACATTTCCAGCGTTACTGTTGCTCACTGTGCAACCTCCTTTGTTCTGTCTGTCAGCAAATCCATTTTTTTTAATTTGGGAGAGGTATCCTGACTCTCAGTATGATATATCTGGGGTATGTCTGGTCCCACACTGTATCTCCTCTGTGCTAATTGGACTTGGGCCTAATCAATGAAAGCAACGCTATTTGGTTGAAGGACATGACACCAAATCAGGGCATGAAGTCACATTTCCTAGACTTTTGCTACAACCTCTGCAGAGGAAAAGTTCTCACTATCCTGTAGACCAGGCAGCCTGGACCAGGAAGTACCTCCTTATGCACAAGGATGGCCCAAGTATTAGGTCAATATTAAAGAAGTAAAGCCAGGAAGAAAACTCATGCCCAGATGATATCATCTGCAATCCCAGATGTACTTAATGCTTGAAGCAAAATATACACCATAGAGTTTTTAATTGTAATGTCCTTTTCTTTGCTGTTAGACTAATTTTAGTTAGACTTTCTGTTATATAAATAGAAACAATATAGGTTAATAAAGTTAGTTCACAAAATAAAAATAAGAGACGACTGTATCATATGACAATAATTAAATGAGAACTCAGGAAGTGAATAACTATATAATAGAGCATCAATATTTTTAGAGGTCAAGCATTGTGAGTTGGGGATGATCTGGAATTTTTTTTACCCCCTCTGGAGATATGTGTGGATAAACACTGATCAAAATGTTCTGGAATCATTACGGTTTATTTGTTTTGCCTTAATATCACGTTATCTTCTAAAATAGGAGACCAGTTACTATGCTTCATCAGGTGTCTCTTACAGAAAATACAGTCACATTAAACCTTTATAAAAGTTTGTGAGGAACAGGCTCATTTTACAATATCAATAATTTGTGTTTGAGCACCTAGCATTCATAAACATGCCTTACTTCAGTATCTGAAACTACTTGATTGCTCATTGAATTCTCGACAAAATAAAAACAGAACAGAAAATTACTATGTGGGATAAAAATTATATCTGATCAATATTCTGCAAAGACAAAAGATAGGAATAATGAAGATATACAAAATAACTAAATCAGTATCACCTGAGCAAAACTGTCAACTACATTCATAGATCAGTCTAATACTGTGAATAAGAATTACATTTACAAATAATTTAAATTTATGCTCCAAATTCTATACATCTCTCACTATACTTACACTTGTACTCTTGAAGTACAGATTATGTAATAACCTGCCAAGTCAGAGAATTAAAAAGTCTTAGCTATCCACATGGACTAATTAAATTTACCTGATGCTATCAGCAATCGATGATTATACATTCTACTTCTCTTATTGGCCCACGGTCCCCTTCTCATCCTTTGCTATCTAATTCACAACCCAATCACTGCTGCTTCCCAGAACTTATACCTAATTTAGTTGATTAACTTGTATATACCTAGAACTTTTTTCAATACCTCAGAAAATATTATATGAAAAAGAGTGATACAGTGAAAAAACACATCGGGGAAACTGCTACAACAAATTTTTAGCAATTATCTTTGGTCAAATGTGAGGTAATTTTTAGCATAAAAAATGAAGACATAGATATTCTGTTAAGACAAATAAACATTCACTATGTCTTATAAGTTCTAATTTTATCAATTCATTTGAAGTTACTATTTGTAGTCATTTATATCTCCCCACTTTCAAATTAAGCAAAGACTATAATAGATCTGTAATAATACATACATCTTTAATATAATTACGAATAAATTTCCACAGATCTATCTTATTGAAGTAATGTGTTCTACAAAAGTAAGAATTCTAAGATGACAACAAAAGAGTAGAAAATATACATGATACTAAGGGGAAGACAAGACAAACAGTTTATATAAAAACAGGCAAAAACTTTGGTAATATTTGAAAAGGAAAACAGTTGACTAAGGAGTACTAGCAATAAAAGAAATACAAGTATAAAAACAAGTTAACATATATGCATTTTTCTGATGAATGTTAAAAATATTGAGTAGACTGTTATTAGTTAAAATGGTGTTTTATGTGGTTAATAAAATTATACATGTTTCTAATAGCTTATTTGGAAATGTTTACCAAAAATTTTAAAAATTATATGATGTCTGACTTAGCAATTTCACTTGAAGCAGGCCCCAGAGTTAAAGAGACAGCAGAGCTGTAGTTCTGAGCTATTTCTTATATTATCCACTATGAGATTGTATAATAAGATAATATTTAGAAATATCTGCAGATTATTAGTAGGGAAAACTGCAGATTTATTTCTGTGTATACATGTATAAAAGGATGTTTGGAAGATTATTCACTAGAATGTAAAGAAACATAGGGCTGGGGTATAGTTCAGAGATACAGCACTTTTCTAACAAGTGCAAGGCCTTTGGCTTGATCCTCAGCATTGCAAGCAATTAATTAAACAATGGTTTTCTTAGACTGGTGAGATTTTGGATGATTCATAGTAATAGTTTCTCAAAAATTCTACTGCAACAAAAATTTTTTTAAAAATATATACAATATTCTTAATAATCATAAAGTAAACTGCATTTTGAAAGCTAGGAAAATTATAACATAAAAAGAAACTAGCTGCTTACCTGCACCTGTAAGTTGACAACTATGCGTTAATGTGAGCTACTGGGATCATTTAAGCACATGATATGTCAATTATTTGCAGTGACTCTGAATGAAGTCTAAATATGCCTTCTTCGATACTGCATGCTACTTGCGATGGTTCTCTAACACTTACAACTTCCTACATAAGTTCGGCAAATATAATTCTTCCCAGTAGATCTCTTGCTCATAGATGAAAGAAGTCTAAAGAGAGATTAAGACGCTCAGAGCCAGTAAATATTCTCCTATACTGTTTGGAGCTGCCTGCTCCCTATGCCTAGTTACCTTTTCAGCTTGGAGCGCAAATAGCACAGACCCATTTCTGAGGCTGAGGCAAGAGTTTGTAACGGTGTGTACCCGTGCATGCACTGCCTAACAGTAAGCTGGATCCTCCGGAAGGTGTTAATTTAATACCTGGAGGAAAGGACAGTGTGAACCTTCAATTCTTCCTTCTATTATGCCTCATCCATGCTTCAGAGATGAGATTACCTAGATAAATTAATAAAGAGCCTGTATGTTAGGAAATGGTTGCCCTATTTGCATCCCTACATCTAGGGGAATATTTAGTGGCTTCTTTGAATGAACTTTAAAACACTGAGAGTGCCCAAAAAGGGATGCACTTGTTGATCAGCAACTAAAATTGTGCCACCAAACTAACAGACAAAAACACCAAAGGCATCAATGAAAAGCCCTAAAATACTTGCCAACCCTACAGTCTCTTCTCTGAAGAATATAATATATGCTTAGGTAATATAAATCCAATACATGCCTAACAGTGTGCAAACCATACACAGAATAGGAAACAGGCATTAGTGGTGCATGTCTTTTTGTTTTTACTTTGCATGGAAATATCTATATGATTTCTCAAGTATGGAGGCCAGATAGCATTGAAAGAGTCACATTTCAGTCTTGTACTTGACATTCTAATTTCTACACTGAAATAAATGATTCTGCAATGTGTCCAAAGCATTCCCTAGCTTTTCTAATGCACATGCCTTCAGATGGTACATGAACATTACTTTTGGAGTAAGGAATGAAGTGAAAATTGATACTGATTCAATTTCATCTCATCCCTGAGTTGTCAAGACATGCTCCTAGAACGTTTAATGTTTCATTTGTTCTTTTCCCACTTGTAACCCACTAATGCCCCTTCTCATAGTGGGGGTCTAGGAGTTATTGCACTGGAAAATGGTCTGTAAACAAAGGGGCTAAAAAAAGTGTGCCCCAGAATCGCTGGTAGCTCCAACATTGAAGGCATTACTAAGGCCAAAAGCCAAGTCAAAATCCACAACTATAGAGTTTGCACATTTTGTTAAACTTGAAAGAGCTGCCTGACTCCCCCCAATTCTTCCTTTTCAGAGATATATCTGTTTTGTAAAGCTACTACAAAGTCTCATATTTCAAACTAGTCCTTCACCTGGAAAATCAATGAACAACCAAGATTCCAAAGACATATGTGGAAAATCAGCATCAACATCTCAATAGAAAAAGGCCAAGATGAACACAGATAATGCAAACTACAAGGAGAATTTAAATAATTTAAAAAGATTAAAAATGTAGTCAAGGGAGTGTAGGGATTAATCTGTTCTGCACACATGCTAGGTAAGCACTCTAGTATTGACCTACACCCTCAGCCATGCACCTGATTTAAGTGTTGCTACTTGAAGAAATTGTGTTCTATCTATCTAATGTCTTCCCTATTTTTTTTCTTTTGGAATGGGCACAGTTAGAAAATAAGAAAGGATTTCTAGACTTAGAAAAATGGTATTTACAAACATTTGGTATACATTTTTAAACAAATAGAGTAGAATAGCATATGGCTCAGTGGTACAGCACTTTCCTAAAATATTCAAAAGACTGGGTTTGACTCCCAGCACAGGATTAAAAAAATAAAAAATCAGCACAATAGAAAAATAGAATACAAATGGCTGAAAATCAGATGGATGATCTGGACAATAAAAAAATTCAAAGGAATAAAGGAGACAATAACATGAGAACAAAATAGGCATACAGAATACAAATATAGAAGATATATCCAAATCTGAAGATATAAGCAAAAAAATTATAGAAAAAGAAGCATAGAAACAATATAATTCCTTTTCAGTGAAGATATATATTTTAAAATTTTGTTCAAAAATTATATAGCAAGAATTAAAATAAATGTATTATAGCCTTATATTAATAAATGATACTAAGGATGATAATGATGGTGATGGTAAACAGATTGTTAAATTCTTAAAAAATTTTATAAGTCTAGGAAAAAAATTAAAGTTTACAGAAAAACAAATACAAGAAGGCACATAGTTTTCCTACTAAAAGTACACAGTAAATATGATGGTTTAGCAACCTGTTGACTTAGTGTGAACATTTCCCAGAAATCCTTTACTTGTCTTTTCCAGGTTAGAGTAGGTCACAATTCTGATTTCGCAGATTTACAAAAGTGAACAGAAGCAGCTGCCATTTTGAAGTTTATTTCTATTGCTGTTAATCTGATGACTGGCCTCCTTGGCATTAAGTAGTAGCTCCTACAAACGTTCTACCTTCTCATTTATCTTCTTTTAACTTCTTGCTGTCCTGGGCCAAGTTGTGTAATTAACTGTCATACAAACCTCACCTTCTACAGGATATCCTTCTAACCAAGGTCAGAGACAAGAGACATGAGTTTCAATTCATCATCACATAGTTTCAAATATGGTGTATTTCCAGTCTACTTGTAATACTCACTACTTGACTATCTGCTGTACAGAATCCAAGAATTAGCACCAAATGCAGAGATAGCAACTTGAGAGAGTCAGAATAAACAGTCTAGGCAATTGTAAAAAATTTGTATCTTACACTGGTTCTGCTTCTATAGTTGATCCCCACTTATAAACGCAAAGATTGCTTCATTGGAATAGCACTTGTGACCTATTACACGTCAGAAAATTATTTTAAAGTCAGAACTCTATACTCAATCTAACTGTCACTTCAGTTTGAAGGAAAAATTAAATCATTTCTGAATGAAACAAAAGCTGGAAAAATTTATCACCTCAGTACTTCTGGAAAATAACCCATACAAAATTAAATATGACCCAATAAAAAGAAACTAGAACTACATGTAAGTTCAAATCTTGTATTACAATCATATAGCAGGTGTAGACAGCCCCAAACAAAATTCACCATTAAAGAAGCACTATCATCAAAATCCAGGAAACAAGTTAGGCTTGGTGATTCACACCAGTAATCCCAGCATTTTAGGAGGCTGAGGCAAGAAGATCAGGAGTTTGAGCCCAGCCTGAGAAACTTAGCATTTTAGACCTGTCTCAAAATAAATAAACATTAAAAAGTGAGCAACATGTATAGGCTCTGGTTCAATACCCAGTACTATAAGTTAAATTGAGGAAATAATATTATCTAACAATAAAATACAAGTTGTCAAGAAACATATATATCTAAACCAAGACATGCATGATCATTGTCATTGCTAACAGTTCTTACAGAAGTTGTGAAATGTTAAAACTTGTGATCACATAGATAAAATCTATCTCAGCACAGACACATTAACTTCAAGTCCACTGATGCAGAAACAAATATATACATCACCGTGGGTTAAATGAAAACGAAAAACGGAAACTGGGGAAAGAATAAAGAGTCATGGTTCAATGAAGCAGTCTTTGCATTTATAAGTGGGGATCAAGCTATTTGTGGCAGTACATGAAACAGTAACCAGGACGTATGAGTTTTCTAAAGAACCAACAGCTTCTATGTGCTAGTGAGGAAACAGCAGAAGCCTGAGCAGGCCAGCTGAGGATATGAAGTTCAATGTGATTTGGATTTTATTTAATTTATAACATGCATTAAGTACAATAATTATTAGTTGAGGCATTATTTTGTCATGTGTAGAACTTTCCCCTTTAAATCAACATTTTACTCTTTTTCAATCTAGATTTACATATGAAAATTTATTCTTATTTTAAAAATGCATGTAAATATAATAAAGTAAGAGTTTCACCAGCATTGACAGATACTGCAACTCTACTTGCTAAAATTGTGCCTATTGCATAGTCAATGTTCAATATACATTACTTGAATTTTTAAAAATCAGGAATATTTTCTCTGGTGTTTGGGTATCAGAGGTGCAGTATGATGTTTAGGAGAAAACTGATGAATTTTTATTAATGTAGATAACCTTCTGACAACTTGTAAACACAATTAAAGCTAAAATATCAATGCTAAATTTTAAAATAGCTCCTTTTATTTGAACCTTAGTGTGAACATTGAGGACAATATAATATTTTCATAATGAAATGACATTTGAAGTTTAATAATTTAATTGTTCATTTCTATTTCATTTTGCACTGTTAAATACATGCAAATAAAATATAACATTTTCAAACAAAATGTCAATATTTATTTGTGGTGAATTGAGCAAAAGCATTTTCATCATATAAACTAGAATTTTTTTCTTTGTTTTCAAATATTTTTACCAACATGTCTCAATTTTTATAAATAAAAAAAGATTAAATGCAAGTTTTGGAAGAGAATAAGAAACTTCTGCATACTACAAAAATATCTTTGTATTACTACTAGTAAATATTTGTAAATAATGGTAGAATATAGACCTTCACTAAAAAAGTGTCTCCCTGTATATCTGTGTGGATATTTGCATGTATACTTCTGGAGAGATACATACCCAGTTACTATCAAATTCACATGAAAAGTGGAGATTATATTTGACAGAATGAAATGAATAGACAAATTAATATTATACTATTTTAAAATTTATTTTTAATGATCATAACTCCAGTTTTAGCACCAAAAAGTTCACAGTGAAAGTTTTTACCTTCTAGAACATCTTCTAACAATTCTAATCTTTTTCTATACTATGATTCTATGAAGTCATTCTCTTTACCTATTATTTTTTCAGTAATAGAAATGAACACTCCCTCAACTGAACCCTTCATCCGGTTATTGCTGTACTCCTTTATTCCCTACGTTTCAAAAATTGTCAAAAAAATTTTTCCTATTTTTCCTCAATTTTCTCATGAAACCTCTGAACTCATGCTCTTATAATATTCTCCTCACCTCCATCCAACTGCTCTTGTCAAGTTCAACAGTGATCTTCAAGTTAATATAACTTACAAACAGTTTTCCAACAGGGACACTTAGCACCTTGTTATATCTTACAATGCCTTGAAACATTTAATGTTCAAGGTCCCACACTCCTGGATTTCTGCTTCCACCATTGATCTTTTGCTCTCTTCAATCTCTTTTACTGATTAATTTTCATTTTCTGATTTCTAAGCTTTAGCTTAGTCCTTAGACTCTT
Organism: Dasyprocta punctata; assembly: GCA_004363535.1. Taxonomy (NCBI): domain Eukaryota; kingdom Metazoa; phylum Chordata; class Mammalia; order Rodentia; family Dasyproctidae; genus Dasyprocta; species Dasyprocta punctata. The sequence continues at coordinate 37,555 of RJWM01013924.1, read as the reverse complement.
CCCTAGATACGTGCAATCTTTCAGTGATCTCATGTTGTACCATGGTTCATATGCCCATCTTTCAAAATTGTATCTCCGGTTATTTGAGGATAACATTTCTCTCAGAACTTTCATAAACCCTATCATCCATACTTTCAAAACATATTCAAAATTTCACCATTGTTGCTAGCACTTGGGTCTAAGGCACCATGATTACTCCCAATGACAGCTCTAGTAGCCACTCAACAGCCATGGGAATCAGACCAGCCCAATTTTCTGAGTAAAGCCTACAGTGGCTGCCCATCCCACCCACAATAAAAAAACACAAATCATATGGTTCCAAATAATTAGCTTTCTCCCGCCCATTTTTCTGGCCTTCATCTTCCTTTTCTCCTGCCGGCATTTTCTGCTCCAGCTTCACTAGCACTTGTTGCTCACTGGGTGTAGCAGGCTCTTTACCTCTGAGGACTTCTGTATTTCTGACACACAAGCAGCATTCACTCCCTCTCCTCCCCAAAGTCTTCGCTCAAATGTCATTTTCTTAGCAGGAGCATCACCAATCAACACAATTAAAATTGAATTGTTCTTTTTACTTCTCTCCTGTCTTTCATATACTTCTATTTTTATTCATATTTCTCCACGCCATTTATCACCATTGAGGTTATACATTGTTCATCAGTTTTGTGCATTGTATATTTTCTTTTATCATTATATTAATTGCAATAGATAAGAGATTTTTATTTTATTATTGTATTCCAGAATCTACAAATGCGGCTTAGAATATGTTGGGTGCTCTTGAAATATTTGTTAAATTTTAATGAATACACCAGGAAAGTAATGGCCAAACAATCGTGCCAGAAAGGGCAGAAGCAAGTACAGAAAGCAAAGGAGGTCCACAGCCAGCTGCCTGGGAGCCAGGAAGGGAAGGAAATACAGGAGCGGTTGTTCAAAAAGAACCTGAGGTAGTTGGGTGAATGCCCAACATAAACAGTAATGGGTCACCTGTGAGGCAGTGCTGGGTGCCACAGTTCTGTTAGCGTGGACTGGGAGGATGGCTTTAATATTGCTATGTGAATTACAAGAAAGGTTTCAGATTCCAACTATAAAAAGGTTTTCAATCCTTTTGTCCCTGATGAGAATTTCAATTAAGAATTTTACATCTCACAGAGGGCCATATTCTTCATGCCTCCTATAGCCCCATTTCCTGATGAAAGTGATATCTAGAGCTTTAATACTTTTGGCACATTATCCATACTGTTCCCATCCTCACTGGTCTGTCTGGTCCCCTGCTTGCTTCAATAACTGCAACAGCTCTTTCAAATTGTCTTCCCACATAAAATTGCTCAGCAACTCTCGTCCTTTCTCATATTCCAGTATCAAATTACATACCCCTCCATCTATCTATATCACAACTATGAATGTATCTCCTTACATTATTTCTTTTTTTCTTTTCCAACATCTGCCTTCTATTATAGCAGTGCCATAGGCTTATGATTTCTTATAAATCATTCATCTCTGCATTGCTCAAGTAGTATACAGTGCAAGATGGTGAGTTTATTCCCTCTATTTAACATAGGGTTGGTAATAAATTTTGAAAATTTCACTTTCCACATGGGTATATCATGATGTACAACAGTAGCAGACATCATACCAACCTATCCTGTACTCGCTAAACTGTACAACTCTTTACTAGATAAAACAAAAATTATGTACCATAAAATTGCCAGTTTGAAGGAATAAAAGTAAGAGGGAAACACAGGAAGAAAGAAAAGAATAAAAGGGAGAAAAGGAAGCCGGGCGTGGTGGCGCACGCCTTTAATCCCACCACTCGGGAGGTTGAGGTAGGAGGAGCGTTGTGAGTTCGAGACCAGCTTGGGCTACAACGCGAGCGCAAGGCTGGCCTGAGCTACATAGTGCGACCCTGTCTCAAAAAACCAGGGCCGGGAGTTTAGTACAGTGCCTTAAGCGCCTGCCCTGGCAGGCGCGAGGTTGTGAGTTCAATCCCCGGTGCCACAAAAAAAAAAAAAAAAAGGAGAAAGGGAAGGGCGGAGGGAGGGAGGGAGAGATGGAGCCGTCTAAGGTTTTATAACCTTCTGTAAATCACAAAATAACTTGCCAGGGTTCAGTTCTTCATCATATCTGATTAAATGATATTGCTGTAATAATTATGGATAGTTTGTTGGAATAAATTAACTTTCTATTCCTTTCTTTTGGTTTTGAATCTTGTAGAGGGCTGGGGGGAGTAGGAATAAGAAGCAATTAAAACAGCCTTAGGTTTTATGGTAAGTATAATGAAACTCCTATTTGATTTCCCTTAGCACATGAAATACAGAGGAACAATTGCATCCATGAAACAGACTTCTGTGAAATCATAATCAACCTTTATCTATTTCTATTCATTCCATAAAGTAGATAAAATATTTTCATCAAGCATATAACAGCATGACATAGCAATGTTCCTGTAAGGAATATTGTTCAATATTTTATTGCCCAATTGAGAAAACAGATGTAACACACTGCTTATAATATCATATTTTATGGTAAAAACAATTTCTTAAATTTATAACAAATTTATAAAGAGAGAAAGTTTAAAACTCATATCTATCACTTGCTTGTACCAAATCAATATCTAATAACTAGAGGAAAAAGTGATACAAAAGCAGCTATTTCAAGTTTAAACTATATATAATTAACAACCAATTACAAGTGTAGATATTTTTCAAAGTGTAACAGCAGTGCATTGCCATTTTCAATGAAATACAAAATTCCCAAAATCTTTCTATATCTTAATGAAGAAGCTGGCAGGTGTCCTTAGGTTTTGTCAGAGATTTGACTTCTGATTTTAAAAACCTGAACACAACCTCTCATAGCACAAAATAAAATCAATAGTTTTTATAGTCCATCATATATTTATTCATGTTTAAATAAAGACTGTACAAAATTAGTTTAGCAAAACTTAGTATAGAATATTATTTGTGTTAAACACTTAGGGTTCAGTTCAAGAGTATAAGAGAAATGATATATAATCTCTATTTCAAGATCACACAGTGAATTAATTATAATGGTATCTTTGCTTTCAATTTAGAAATTGTAGTATTTATAGAATGACTATTTGATGGCCAACTCCTTTTTAGATATTCAGATAATTTTACCTGGAACTTTGACTTTAAAACACTCATATCTGACTAAACAGAACTCCTATCTGACTAAACAGAAGTAATGTATAAAATGTGTGGAAGGTTAAGAGAAGGATGGGAGGAAGGTAGAACGGTCATCACACTTGGCAGGTTCTGATGTCCCCTCTAACCTTCATGTCTATGAGCCTTTGGAAAAGACAATAAATCTAATAAAGATCAATGAAATTATGTATTAAAATTAACAGGAATTTTTAAAAACTTCACTGAAGTCAAAATTTAAAAAGGCAAAGCCACAAACATGACCTTAATACTTGAATGTGTGTTATTCCGTTTGTAGGGAACTCAGTTTGAAGACATGGTTTTCGCTGAGGAAAGAATGAGTATATTAGAATGAACCAATGAATGAGCCAACAAGCTGTGACACTCAAATGCTCCCAGTCACCGAAGCTGTCTCCTAAGCATAATCTACCCAATTAGATGGAGTGTCAAGAGGTAGGAGCTTTATTCTGTACCCTGCCACTCATAACTCTGTGTAGCTGCTGTTTCCAATGGAAATATTAATGGAATTGTGGAGTTTCTTCAATTCATATGATTCTACAAGGATTTTCTTGCAAAAAAAATGCCACATAACATTCAATTATCACATTGGCATTGATTAACTGTTAATAAATATGAGATGCACAAATTGATTTAAAATTCTGCCTAGCAATAAGGTTTTAGAGTCTGTAGTAACAATACTTTTCTCAATACTGGAATCAGAAAGAAAGAAGGATGATTTCTGTAGCTCTGGAAAAAGATAATTACTGTCATTAATTACTGTCTTAATTATTTTCTCATTGCTGAGACAAAATACCTGACATTCACAAGTTAAAGGAGGAAAGGATTATTTTAGTTCACAGTTGATAAGGGTTTTAGTCCATAGCCAGCTGACTCCAAGGCAGAGGAGCGCGACAAAGGAGGCTGGGTGATGGCATGGCAGGCAAGAAGCAGAGTGCACTGAAGGTAAGAAAAAAATATATATACATATCACCCACAGTGACCTACTTCCTCCCACCTGGCTTGACCTCCCAACATCACACCTAACTATAAACCCATCAGTGGACTAATAATGTATAACATACCCACGTTCCAGTATCACAGTCCCATGACCCAGTCACCTCCCATAAGCCCCACCTATGATCTTATTAGGCTTTGAGGGACACATCAAGATAAACTTATAACAGTTACTTAGCTTCAACAGCCTTTTACTGGAGCCTCACGTATTCATATGATGGCATCATACCTCATGAGATTTGTCTACAACACAGAAAGTTCTTTGTTAGTATTGGCAGCAGTTGGGTCACTGTAATTAAGAAAGCAAGATCGTAGAATTTTTAAAAGAATAAAAGAAATAAAAATAACTATCAATTATAATTGAGGTGAAGAAAAGCAGCTAGAAAATTCTAGTCAAACACAATACAAATGACTTAAATTTGCAAATGACATATAATCTTCTTCATAGGAGCATTTGGGTCAGTAGAGAACATATAAAATAAATTTGATATGAAATGTGTGAAGAAAAAGAAAGTCACTAAATGGATTTCTCCTTAAAGAGTCCTGATCCACTTACAAAGGCAGGGAAATAGAAAATTGACTTTTGAACTTCTGTGTTAATCTTCTGTATTATTGCTTAATGAGAACCATGAAACACAAAGCACCAAGGAAAATTCAAAGGAACTCGAACTTCAGTAAGTAGAAGAGTTCAGATTATGTAGCATATGGATTTCCAAAACCTAATCTATTTCAGCCAAAAGAAGATAAAGCACTTTAGAGTCTTGGATATTAATGGAAGCAAATTAGTCATCATGAACCTCATCTTTTAAAGAAATATAGTTAGGGAAATTCCACTAACCAAACACTTTCTCATTTCAATGGGCAAATTGTTCAAAGACTGACATGTGCGCACTTTTTGCCTCCGGAGGACATGTAACATTTAGCAAAGTTCAACGTTCTCACAGAAAGAATGTAAAGAGAATAGATGAAAAGAAAGGAATGGGTACATTTAGGTATTAAATATATTTTAGTGGGACAGGTTAGGAATCTGTCACTCTAATATAGTACTATAGAATAAGCAAAATATAAAAATATTTTTTTCAGTTAGCAAATTAAATTGTTCATTTAGGCTATCTTTAGCAGTTGCTGTGATGTTGTTTGTTGTGCCATTGTTTTAACTGGAAGACATTCTATTGTGATCTATTATGACTCCAGGGAGATTATGGGAAATGGATCCAGTTACAAGTTCACCTAAGAAGCTATCAAAAACATGTGAGTAAATACCATATTTATGTGTAATAAACTATAGTATTTTAATACTAAGGAAGAATACAGAATAATTCCCCAGTGATGACATACTTTAGAATATGAAATACAGGAATAATAAATTAAGATTACTGATGTATATGACTTAAGGGTTTAAAGTTGAAATCAAGAGAACCAATCAATTATCAATTGTTCAGCAAAAACTCATACAGTGATAGAATAGAAGTGATAGAGAAGAAGTAGGAAAGAGAAAGTGGAAGGAGAAGAAGGAGAAGGAAAAGGAAGATTATGAGTTATTTCACAAGTCAGGAGAAAAATGACTATCTACAAGCCAAGAATAAAAATTAAGGAAGTTCTTGGATATGAAATGTGATTAAAAGCAAAACAAAATTTGATTGAAAGCTTAATCTTGACTCGACATAATATTTAAAACCTAGAAGACAAAAGTTTTAAGCATTAGCTGTGAAATTATGCAAGCTATCCTTGGAAAGGGAAAAGCACATGATTTGATTCTACCAAGAAAGAAGAAAATTCATTACTTAGTTTGTGTTACTAGGTAGAGGTAGGGAGTATTGATGTATGGATTTAACCTATTCAATTAAATGACTGAAGAACAGGATATAGAAAAGTTATTGCAGAGTAAAGCCATGATTAAGAAGGGGTCTAGAGCAATGAGGGATAACTGGGGTTATACAACTGCCCAGGATGTAGTTGCTTAAAGGGAAAAGGCTTTAAATGCATCAAACAAAGATAATTAGCATTAGAGGGAATATGGACCAAAATTTTAAAAAAATCTAAATCTAAAACAAAAGCAGTGGAAACAAATTTTTTTCTGGAAATGTAAGGAAGAAGAACTACTTATTAAATACCAACTGTGTTAACCACAGATTAGGGTTGTTAAAGTAATAATACAAATTAAACTTAGTAGGTTCTACAACATAAACAGAGAATAAATAGTGCTCTATGTGGAGCATAATTATACCATACACATTACTCCAAAACCTAAACTTCCCAAGTAGTTGCTGATAAAATGGTACATTACTCAAAATTTCAGTCTGCATAAGTGTTTCAGACTTTAATTATAATTTTTTAGTTTTGCAACTGTCACATTACCATGTACCATCCAACTGCAAATTCTCCAGTGTTTTGGACCTACACATTGAAACACATGATTCTTTGAAAAAATGTTTAGCACCACTGCAGGTTGAAATGCATTTGTAATTAGTTAACAGATAAACACACAGTTAACGAATTAACTTATGTTATTAATAATAACCATGACTGTAAGGAATATTATTTTGTAGGAATTATTTTGAGTAATCCTGAAAATGAAAAGACATTTTCAAATCAGATCTGCTTGAACATAAGAAAATGAAGTAAATATTACACTTCTGGGTCTACAGTGGAAATTTTCCACCTTGGCACTATTGATACACAGAGTTATGCCAGTAGTACTCTCTGCTCTCCATTGCCTCCAGCTGTTATGTAATGTCTACTGTTAGTGGTGGAGAATTTACCCTTGATTTGAAAACACCTCAACAGGAAAAGGGAAGCATCACTTATGGCCACAATCTCAGAGGTCATGGTCCAAACTCTCCCATTATAAGATACATCCATACAGTGGCATATAATAAATTATATAAGTTTAATTCAAGATATCAGCATCAGAGAGGCAGGTTTTATATTTTAACATCACCTCACTTTTCTTTCATCAGAAATACTACACTTTTATACACTTTTGAACCAATAGTTAAAGTATACACTATGGGATAAAGCTGATACCATCTCCATTCCAGGAAATCAGTAATTAAACACTTCCTTTCACAATTACTTTATTTGAGCATTAAAAAACTGTTTTGTAATACAATAAATTCATACACACCCTGCATGTGTTTTTGTTCATCACATTTTTACCAAAGTTCTGAAATTTTACACTGGTCTACATATTACTTTTTATCAAGCATTTATTGAGTGACAGTCACTAGTATATATGTAATAAAGGGACATTTTGGAGCACTGGGAATATGTAGATGAATAAGGCACCTTCTTAACTGTAAAAGTATAAGATACTATAAAATGTACACTGAGAAGCTCAAATGCAATTGGAAGAAAAAATATTTAGAAAAAAATGGAACTAGAAGAAAGTGTAGGATTCCCACAAGTGGAGAAAGGTGAGACTTTCTGGATGAAGAAGTCCAGAGATGATGAGTATTTTGTGGACTATTGGGAGCACCTTGGCAATGGGTAGTGGGTGATGTTCTCCAAGAGATGGTAGTGAGAGAATTAAAACAGTATCTGACTTTAGAAGATGTGTGGGGCTCATGGTACTGACACTAAAAGGAAAAGAACAGCCACTGAAAATTCTGGAGTAGGTGAGGGAGACATTCAGATGATTTATTCTACACAGATGACTCTGGTTTCAAACTTAGATGGATTTATAAGAAATGTGCCTGGAAATAGGAATAGGCATCGATTGGCTGTCATGATACTCAGGAAGATTTTAGCAATGGTCTAAGAGATGAGACACTAAAGGTTGGGGAAGGGGGTTTCTGTGGACGTTAAGCTATTTGATAAAAGTTCTTTCACTTGTCTTCTTCCTCATCCTTGCATCTGAATTCTGGTATTTTCACCAGGAGTTCAGGAAAAAAGAGACAGAAAATCCTTCCCTTTTTTCATTTCCTGAACTCATTTCTACCTTCTATCACATCTCACACTCTGCCTCCGGAATCATGCTCAAATATTTTCCACCTCCTAACAGCGTCAATATGTTTCCACTACTACTTGTATCCATTCTGCCTCCATATTTGCACAAAGTTGATCCTATTTTCCCTCTCTGAACCTTGAGCTGTGATGATACTGCTTTCCCGATTTTCCTTGACAAATATGCTGTAATATAATCTACTCAATGTCTATTTCTCTGTTCTTGGCTCCAAAACTATGATATTTTTTAAACCTACAATTTCTTTGCTGAGACAATATCCACTAATATGCCAAATTCTTTCTTATTTCATATTCCAAATTCATATTCATATATATAGCCTAAGTATATGTGTCATATATATTCATATATGTGTATATATATATATATTTTCCAAGTATGTTTCTAGAAATCATTACTCTTGTCTGTTCAAGTACTGTCTCTTTACTGTATGCACACTTTATGTCATAATTTGTCAGCTTTTAAAGGGTTACTCTGTACTTTGGATCACAGGTTGTTATATTAAAATTGAAGGGGTTACTTTTAATGTCATTATCACCCCACTCATGTTGACCTGAAACCAGAGTTCTTTCAATTCATCACTATTCTTTGCTCTGTGTATAAGTTTACCTATTAAGTATAACGATTTTTTTCCTTAAAATGCCTTTTGTGTGTATTCCTTCATAGCCATTTCCAACACAGCTATTCTAGTATAGGCTCTCAAGACTCTTTCTGGCATAGTTACAACCTTCCTCCCTTCAGTTCTTATTCTTCATGTCCTGCTATGAAGCAGGTCACTGTATCTTAAGTTTAATTGGCTTTAGTCAGTTTTAAATTTGCATTCCTTACACACCTGGATTAGAAAAATGTCATTTTTGGTTTTGTACTTACCAGCATGTGAATCCTTTATAACATGTTTCATTTATAACATGAATCATTTATAACATGTATCCTTTGCACGTTTGAATTCCATAGAGCTGAGTACGGAGATTCCCGTACTAGTTTTTTTTTTTTTTTCCCTGGTACTGGGCATTGAACCCCAGGCTTTCTCTTTTGAGACATGAGCTACTAAGACACTAAGTTGCTGAGGCTGGGCACAGACTTGTGGTCCTTCTGGCTGAGCCGCCTAAAGTGCTGAATTACAGGTGTGTGCCACTACAATCAGCTCTGTGTTAGTTTTTATGATCACTACTGCAAGTGTTGGCTCCTTTTTGTTGTTCTCTTGCAATTAGTTAGAAGGAGGGTTGTTGTTTTTGCTTCCTTTAGAAATACAAACAAAAACGCACTTTCCCACCTGCTGCAAATCTGAGCTAGTGCCTACAATAAGTAGAAACATATACTGTGAACTTTGTGACACAGGGCTATGGAAAGCCAGGGGATATCCATCAATTTGAAGACACAGAATTTTGGTCCTGGATGAGAGACATGTAATTTCATTACATTTACACTGCTTTAGTAGACTTTGAAAATCACATTGGCATTCTCAAAGGGAAGATAGTTTTGTAACTGAGAACCATGTGACTAAAAGAGAAATGTTTTACTCAGAGTCTAGGAAATGACTCCATTTTTCAATTGAAAAAGTTTTACTTCTCACCCACCCTCATTCTAAATATCCATTTCACCAGCAAAATATCTGCTGGGAGTGTAAGTAAGGTGAAGGTGAAAGAAAGGGTTACTCTGCACTTTGGATCACAGGTTATTATATTAAAATTGAAGAGGTTACTGAAAGACAGAGCCTCTGCATCTGCAGACAGCTAACATTTTGTAAATAAAGCAGCATACCTTAGGTTGCCCTTATCCTTTAACACTCATTTTTAACTTACCATCAATTTAAAAAATATGTATAATCTACCTTCAAGCAACTGTGCAACCATGAAAGTCACAAAGATAATCCTACCCTGGAATATGCAAAGGAAATGAAAAACACCTCTCACAATCATTATTCACTTACATTAAAATGCAATCTCTGCTCTGAGTCCAATACTTGACTCTTCTAACCTGCACCAACAGCATGATAACCTATTCTTTTGTTATAATCCAAGAATATTTTAATTTTGAGATTTGCCATACACTATCAAACTTTAGTTCTGCATTTAACCTGATCTGCCTTGCTCCACACTTCCAGGAACTGTGTTTAAGAGCGATACTTTGAAGTTCCTTAAAATGTTAATAATTCATCATTTGGTATTAAGCCTATGAATAAAATAAATTGATAAAGAATTGATTATATCCTCCAAAAGACTATTCTGAAACCCATGTCAGAACTGAAATTAAAAACCTCCCCAAGAACATACTTTAATTCAAAGAATGTTGGGGTCTGATCATTTTTCCTATATAATGAGCATAACTATTAAAAATGACTGCACAAAAGTAATTAACAAGATGAAGTTTAGATAGGGTGGTTTTTTTTTTGTTATCTAGAATATAGTATACATTATATTGATCTGGGAGGTTGGGTCATGCCCTCTCTTCATTACATTCACAGGAAAGATACTGCCAGATGTTTTTGCTCCTTTAAGAAAGTGAGATAGGAAGAAGAGTTCCTTGGGGTTAGCTGCAATCACTCTCTGCCTCCTATTTCTTACTGAAGATGACTGCATCCCAAAGCTAGTAGAGCATTTTTCCTCAATTCTTGAAGGGAATGGAAGAAAAGCTTTATTTTCCTTCCCTGTAAACCTTTCTCCTTTCTGTGACAAAAAAAATGTTTATTTATAAAGAAACAAACAAAAATTGTGACTATTAGCCTGGCATGGTGGTGCATGCCTTTAATCCCAGCACTTGGGAGGCTGAGGCAAGAGGATCCTTGTGAGATCAAGACCAGCCTGGGCTACAAAGTGAGATCAAGGCCAGCCTGAACTGCATAGTGAGATTCTGTCTCAAAAAAACAGGGCTGGAGATTTAGCTCAGTGGCTTAAGCACCTGCCTGGCAGGTATGAGATTGTGATTTGGATCCCTGGTACCAAATAGAAAAAAGACAAAACGTGAGTATTTCTGTCTGTGGCTATTATGATACTCATAGTTAAAACCCATATATTTCATTTTTTGAATCTAAGCAAATGATGTTTTCTGATTTAAGCAGATGAATATGACAGAATGAAGCTGTATAACTATAAGATTAATAAAGCTTTCCTCCATTTTGAGAATAAAAGTATAATAATTCAGAAGTACATTCTCTTTGTCTGCTAAAAAAAAAAAAAGACACTTGATATCACAGAGAAAAACATAACGAGCTGGTTACAATAGCTTAGATGTTGAATATCTCCCAAAGGTCATGTATTAAAGGCTTGGTGGAAAGCTGGTAGCTAATGGGAGATAATGGAACCTTTATGAGACAGGGCTTCCTAGCAGGAAGTGAGGTCACTGTGGGCATGCCTCGGAAGGGGACGCTGGCACTCTGACACCTTCATGTTTGTCTTTCACTTCCTGACTTCCATGAAGTGAGCGGCCGCCTCTGCCGTGGACTTCTGCGGCAGTGCTTTGCACCATTACAGGCACTGAGGCGATGGGCCAACTGACTACAGTCTGTAACCTTGCAGCTGTGAGCCAAAATAACTCTTTTCTGCTTTAACCTTATGATTTTAGGTATTTTGTCATATCAGTGGAAAGCTAATGCACTGATTGACTATTTTGGAATTTTATTGCCAAGCTAGCTTGGATGACTTCTTTACATTAAAGTGTGTTTTTACTCTATCTGTGCATTTTTTCCTAGGTGGTTGATGAGCTGATTGTGGCTTGACATTTATATCTCTAATTTTCTCTGCATGAAGACAATATCACTTAGGAAGAATAATGTTCAGTCAGAAAATTAGAGTATCTAGGCCAACAATACGAATACTTTCCTCTGAATTAATTTACTTACTTTTGTTTCATATAATACACAGAGTGTGCTCATATATTTATATAATCTTGGAAAATTACACAAATTCTTAAGGATTTAACCACATATTAAAATTTAGAAAGAAATTATGTTATGAAAAAATGAGATGAAATGTCTTGTTATAGTGACAAACACACACAAATACACACATATATATTTTGCCTGTATTTTTATTTTTAAATTCTACAGCTATGGTATCAAAATACTGAATCACCATTTTTCTTAAAATCTCCCTAAATTGGGCCGGGAGTTTGGCTCAGTGGCATAAGCGCCTATCTGGCAGGTGTGAAGCTGAGAGTTCAATCCCTGGTGCCGCAAAAAAAAAAAAAAAAAAAAAAAAAACTCCCTAAATTTACTTGATGCTTTCTTCAATGGTAAAAGTAATCCAAAATTTATTCTGAAATTGGATTATTGCATCCATTTTTAAATAGAAAAGCACTTTTTTAAAAAGATATTCTTTGAATACAAAGAAAACACATAGATTATATCAAAACTACTACTTAGGAAGACTGTGTTTTCACTGTGAGAAAACTTAGTAAGGAAGAACAAATCACTTGCAGGATGTGGTTTGTTTCCCCATTGCTGGGACACACTACTAATTTACCACAATTTAAAGAGATATAGGTTTAATTTGGCTCATGTTTTTAGGGGATTCAGTCCATGGCACTCCTGTTCCTAAAGCAGGAACATCATGGTAGAAGAACAGGGTAGAACAAACCTGCTTAGTCCATGGTGGTTTAAAAGCAGAGAGGGAGAGCAGCATCAGAGAGCAAGGGGAAGGGAAAGATATAGACTCCTAGGTTATGCTTTTGTGAACCAGCTAGACACACCCAGAAATGTGCTTTCCTAATCCTCTGGCCAGTCCAAACCAATCAAGTTGATAATTTAGTTTAACCATGACAATGGTAATAAAATACCTACCTACCTTGGTCTATATGAAAATTATTCAGTGATAAGAAACCAAAAAAAAAAAAAAAAAGAATGCAAGTACTTTAAGAAAGTCATGACATGTTACACAAGACAATGTCAATTACCAGTACTTACTCTGCATCCATTACAATGCCAGAGAGTTAAGCCTTTCTGCTGATAGAGGATTTTCACAAGCTGATGAGTTAGATGAATATACTGTCCAAAAGTAAAATGCTAATGGGAAGCCCATTAAACCAATTTTAAAGTAGTCACTGTAGATAGCAAAATAAGGCTCCATTCATAAGCTAATTCACATCCCTAGGAATGTCAGCGTCTTCAGTTTTTTCTTGTTTTAGTACTAAAATTTTGCCTTTTAAAGGACAGTATCTTCAAAGTATTAAAATATGTATGTTTTTTTAATTTTAGTCTTTTATTTTCCATAGAAATTAAACCATCATTCTTTCTCTATTCAGAATAATCATAAGGACCAGGGCAGAAAAACGCTTGAGTCTTCATGAGGATGGGATAAAAGGGACAATGGATTCTGAAATTCTATTTCCTTATAGACAGCATAGATTCTGAGCTACAGCTGTAATTCTGTATGTTCTAATGTCTCTTCTTCTTGTTTCCTAATTAGAAGAGCATTACATGAATGAAATTTTAAACATGCACCAATTAAACATGTCAGCAACAATAACACAAAATAAACAAGGGTTGCTTCTGTTTCCATCAGGATAAGGACTTATAAATTCTAAAGAATTCTTTCAAATAAAAAAATATAGACAGTGGACAAAGTATCTTCTAAATTCGTTACTGAGTTGGTTTAAAAGAAAAGAATCTGTAAAACCCAAAACAAAATGAAAGTATAATACCCTATAGTGTAAACAAGAAGACAAATTTTATCCTGAATATGTCTAACATATCCTATAGTTTCAAGCTCGCCCCTCCACAACTTCATAAGTCACAGGGGTAAAAATATCAACACCTGCTATTGACACTCTTTTAAAGGACCCAAACTAGAAGCAATGACCAGAAGGCTAGTCCTCAGGTGTTAAGGGTGCCCTAGTTAGAAATATACTTCCCAGACAAAAGGTCCCTGCAAGGTCTCTTGCAATTCTAAAACTTAGCATTGCAAGTAGAAAGATTGTGTCATGAGATTTATAGCCACAAGCTTCCTTTCCTATGACTGTGTAGTCTAAATTCATACTCCCTCTGTGCTATGAAAAATTTTCACACAGAAAATTAAAGTTTTTCCACATAGATAGGACCTCCATAGAAATGGATGAAGACAGACAGACCCTTTCTAGCAGAGCACAATAACAATCCAAGCCTCAAAGAACTTCCATGGATAAGGTTCTTTGCTGCAGCAGCAGTCGCAGTAGTAAAACCTCACAGCGAAATTAAACAAAAATAACCACAACATAAGGTAGGGGTGGTAGCATGCACTTGTTATCCTAGATCTTGGGAGGCTGAGCCAGGAAGATTACCATAAGTTTGAGGCCAACCAGGACTAAATAGTAAGTTCAAGGCTAACCTGAGCTACATAGAAAGTCCCTGTCTCAAAAAGAACAACAATAAACATTAGTTTTATAGGGCTCCCAAAACAACAAATTGCCACACACTGGTAGTAAAAAAGGAGAGAAAACTCATTCTATCACAGTTGAGAGGCCACAATCAAGATGGCTTCAGGGCCACACTCCCTCCAAAAGCTGTAGGACACAATCTGTCCTTGTATCATCTAGCAGGGAGTCAGATGTACTGGATGCATTGCTCAAATGTTTTGTCTCTTTTAAGTGGCTTAAACAGACATCTGTGATTTGACTTAGGGCTCAGTGGGATCATACAAAATAATCTCAGCGTGAGATTCCTAAACTAATTATATCCACAAAGACTAATTTTTCAAGTCAAGCCACATGAACAGGTTACAAGGATTGAGATGTGGCATATTTCTTGTGGTCAACAATTCAGCTCAAATAAATGCATGCAAAAATAAGTCCTTATTTGAAAGAACTATCAAGAAATGAAAGTAGAAAACTATGGCACAAAACATGTCCATATTTTTGTGGCTATTTGTTTCCCTAGTACAACTTTCCTTTCGAAACTGAGCTTTTTTAGACTTTCGCAATGCATTAACTTGCACAGTCACACAGAATATTAAATAAATCATCATTTAGGAAGGTTCTCTATAGAAAATGTGGCCTCGTCTCCTGCCTGGGAATGGAAGAGGAAGAGGCACGTGTGAAATCTGACCAGGCAGGATGCTGGTGCAGTTAAAAGAAAGAAACTAAGGAGTTCATTTTCCCTACACAGGCTTTCCTTCATCTTCCTGATTTTCAGTTTAGTCCCTCACCTGCACCACCCTCAGTCTGTACTATACTTCCAGCCATGCTCCTGTACTATATCTCCAGACAAGAGACCTGCAGATTCTGACAAGAACTGGAAGTGGTAGGAATTCGAGTGCACACTTTCTTCTGCAGAGCCTGGTGCATTTCTCGAGTTGTATAGACCAAACTACTCTGACTTCACCCTCCACAGCCTCACTCCTGTTATTACAGGCAACTGAGTTAAGAAATATTATAGGCAGTCAGACAGGGCTGGGCCCTCAAGGAAACAGGCACAGAGGACCAGATGTCTTGGTGACCTTGGAAAAGACACACATCTCTCTCGCTGTGGGCCAGGTTTCAAGACAAAAGGCAAAACAAATGCACCCATATCCTAAGGATTGATATTCCAAATAGTTCTATATCACCCTGAGGAAGTCAGGAGTCAGCATCCCACCCTGATAAGGGAAGAGTCATTGTCTTAAGCATCCCCACTTACTATGTGACCCACCTCCCCATTTGTCCTTGATTTAATCAATTTTACCTGAGCAATTAGTCTTATTGGTTAATCATAGTCATGTCCCACCTTATGCGCAACTTGCAAGTTCCCATCCCCCCCGCCTTGGACCCATCTAACCTCATGACTATATAAAAGTCCCTAGAAATGACAGAGTCTTTGGCAACCCACTCAGGCCCCCTTCTGTCCCCCAGACAGAAGTTTTCTTTCTCTCAATAAATATATTCTGCTCTTACTCTCTGTTGTTCCTAAAATTTATTCTTCGATTTTAGAGAACACAAACTCGCACCGGACATATAGTAGGTTGGGAGTTTCATTCCCCTGTATCATTTGGAGGTTTGAGATCATTCCCCTATATCACTATCAGCACTTTGGACATAACATTCCTGTACATTTTATCTGCATTCAATTTCTAAATCCATATATTGTGATTTAGATGACAAGATGACGCCCACCAGATATGAAGCTAAGCTTCTTGGGCTCCTTGTTCTTTGGAATATTTTGCAAGGGAAACTTCATTAAGATTTATTATGTGTTACTGTTTCTTGTTTTCTTCAATGGTTTTGAAGTAATTTTAAAGAAAAGATGCTGTGGTAGACATGTCTTTCATCCATTGTCTTAAAGTTGACAACTTTTAAGTGCAAATTTAAACTTTGAAGTGCAAATTAGTACTTTAAAAGTGCAAATTGCCACCAACTAACCACCAGGAATTCTCTAATGTTGGTATCTAATTTAGGAAAAATCCAGGCATATTACTTGTGTAGCCCAAGGAACTATAAACCATCCAGCTAGAAATCCATTTAAATTGGAACCCAAGGAAGACTCCTTCCAGGACTAAGCAAATAATTTGCTTTTTATGTAATAGGATTCTACATTCTTTAGAGGCAACACTTCTGCACAATCTCC
The DNA here is from genome assembly GCA_004363535.1 of Dasyprocta punctata. NCBI lineage: Eukaryota > Metazoa > Chordata > Mammalia > Rodentia > Dasyproctidae > Dasyprocta > Dasyprocta punctata. The sequence goes on along the minus strand of RJWM01013924.1, from coordinate 20,913 downwards.
AGCATGGTTTTGTAATAAAAACCAACCATTAGGATATTCTTGTATCATAAAGTTACAAAGTCCAGGTCCCATTTTGAGTTAAATTGTTCACTACACAAAGGAACCATTTTTAAAGAGGTTCATTCATATGGCAGATAATGTTGATTAAATATTTTATAACAATTTTCCAGCATAAAGTAGACAAAAGTTTGTGCTATATGGAAATAAAATAATATAATGAAGAAATCTGTCCCTTCTTGTAGTTTACACAAAGTTAAACTACCTAGCAAATGATATGCACATCTGTAATTGTTTTTCCAGGGAAATAATTTCCAAAGTACAACTTTGGAAGCAGGAAGAGAAATTTAATTCTAACTATATCCTTTAAAGGAGCACTATTTTAAAAACCAGTATAATAGAATTGGTCCCACAATGTATTATTTTGCTGCACACATGTATTTAGTAACAAAGTGGTTGGATTATTAAAATAAAGCCTTATATCAAGCCTTGTATCATCGGCACCTGGATTATGAATGAAACAGAAAGTGAACATTCTAATGCTCATTTTAATGATTTTCAGAGATTCATCACATTTTATAGGTACTGATAATAAAAGGTACTCCTAATCAGACCCAGAGACCTATTCATACTGCCCCACACAAATTTTAAAGTTCCTTTCTATGCATGTTACATATAGAATGTGTAGCAAATATGTGTATAATAATTATGGTAAATCCATGATCATTAAAATTCACTATCCTTATATTCATGTATTTAATCAGTATCTAAAAAGTAGAATGTACAACAAAATGTAATGTAGAATTTTGGGTCTAATTTTGATATCTCCTTTATTCCTTGACTGACATTTAGTTTGCAGTTTTACAACACAAGCACTGGGGTCTACTGTGACTAACAGTAGATTTTTGCTTAAATTACTTTAGTCCTAAAGTACAGTAGGCTGGTCCTAGTTAAAAGATGCTTTCTAGGCATCAACATTAACTAATATTAGACGCAAACTCACTAATAAAATATTAATAACCCACTCCAATAATATCACAGCTTACTCAAATATAGAAATAAATAACACATGGTAAGAGTAACACAACTTTAAATCACACGCATACTGGAAGCTCCAACAAAACTCCCTTACCTCTTGTTTGCAGCCCTTTACCACAGGCCTCACTGGTGCCCATTATTCCCTGTCTGACTGACTCTGGCACAAGGACACAAGGATTCCATTTCTGTGGCTCCCACCTGTGATTACAAAGAACAGCAACTAGAACTTGTTCCTGTGACAAACATACAAAGCAAATACTTGAAATATATATTAGGAAATCCAAACACTTAAAGTCAGTAATTCAGTAAAAAAGGACTTGAAACCTGCATAAAATTACGCATTGGCAAGCACTTGGGATGACAACAGTCTACTCCAGCCAGGTTCGTGGTAAATACAGTAATTCTTTTTATAGAATTTGAACGTTTTGCAAATAAACTTTAGTTTGCAAAGAAAAGTAGCTAGAAAAAGCAGTAGGAACACAGATATATCTGACTCATTATAAACTTAAAATCTTTCAAAAATAGAAAATTCCTATGCCCTATTGTAACATTACAGAATTAAAGTTTGGATGTCTGTAAGCGTGAGATGGAAACTCTTAATTTTCAGTGCCAAATATTTTTTATGTGGTGCTTTGTAGGATTCAGAATTAATCCACATATGTTAATATTCCATAGCATATAAGTAAAAGGAAATGATGCTAGGGATGCACCTTACCTCATAGTTCATCAGAGAGAAGGGGAATGGTGCACCTATGGTAATATACCAAGATTTTTACTCCTTTGAGGAAACAGTCTCTAAGGAAGAGATCTGATTTCTACTGTTTTTCTTTATTTAGATTAATAAAACTCTATTTTTCTGACTCACAGGGCAAATTATGACTTGTGTTCTTAAGCCTGTCCCTGGAAAACATTCCAGAAAATCCAAGTCCTAGATCTAACCACACATACCATTATTTTATTTAGTGAATGTTATAGCTTTTCTTATAAGCCAATATCTCTGGTAAGAGATATACTTCCAAAAATGAAACAGAAACATAAAGTAAAAACAGCATTGATCTCCATAATGGAAATAGCTGAATAGTTCAGGAAAATCAGGAAATAGCTTTATTTCTCATGAAATTACCTCTTACTTTTAAATAGTTGGAAATTTCCTTTGCATATGCATTGATTCATTCACCATAATTCTAAAACACAAGCTAAAATAGTAAAGGTCCAACTTTTCAACTAAGATGAGTCATTCATTCATATTCTTTAAGTTTATACAGGCTTCTTAAAGAAAATGAGAACAAAGTATTCAATTTTAGCTTGCTGCCTAAACAGAAGAGAACAGATGAAGTTTTCAGAACTCCCTTGTTAAGTTCTCAGCTTTGGGATAATGATCTTCAGCTCAGAGAGAGTAAGTCATAACTGAGAAGGCCGTAGTTGGTTTGGGCCAGTGTTCAGACCTAACGCCCTGGATATTTAGCCATGGATGCTTAGTTACAAACCTCCTGCCAATTTTATATGGGGATAAAGTTGTCAAGCTGTTTCCTTCTTTTCTTACCAATTTAATGTATGGACAGATGCTTTATCTCATAGAAAAAAGAGACATTTTGATTCTATTTTATTATGGTAAACATATGGATATGTAAACTCAGTAGAATTAAAAAGAATAAAATAATGATAACAATCTGCCTTAACTTGCTTCTTAGGATAATTTCCTTCCTAACATACTAATGTAGGGGAAAGCAAAACCTAAAGTTGGACTATTTTAGTCAAAATTGAAAAATATTTTACTAAGTAAAGAATTATGTTAACTTGGACATATTTTGAACTGCACATCAGGAAACATGATGCAGTTATCTAATTCATACACAGCAGAAGTGATTTCTGGGGAAACTGTTAGGAGGTCAATGATAGAACCTAGCTCAAATAGAAGTGCTTAAATTGAAGTACAACTGAATAATAAAGAGAGTAGACAATGGAATGACCCACTAATAGTTTCTATCATTTTATCTGATTATAATAGTTCTGGGTTCATAACAATGTCTAGTAATATTTGATTTGGCTAATTTTTTCCTTGCTTCCTTTCCTTGAATCTTCTTTTGCTGATTCGGAAGTTTCAGTAATTATACAAGGTGCTTAAGGATGATTATTGCATGTTACTGCAATGCCATGTGGTTACTGAAGAAAAAACGGTAGTCTGGGCATGAACCCAATGTTTATTTACATCATTCCCAAACTGTTCAACAGATAACAAACAATGGGAGCAAAGCATGATAAAATCAATAGTTATTTGGATTTCTTCAGTGACTTAAACTTTGTCTAAAGTGAGGAGTCTATCCTGAAAAGAAAAAGAACTTCCACTTTCCAGAATAAATTAGTTCTTGAGTTTCACAGTTTTAAGATAGTTTGTTCATGAGAAACATTAGGCATTCTACAAAAGGTATTTTTAAGTGTGGCAATAAAATTAAATGACTCTTAAGACCATGAGCTATTTTTTTCAAATCAGTAAAATTGAAAAGTGATTGAATTTCCTCTAAATACACTTAAGCAATGTTTCGATCAAATCGAAAATACTCAGATGTTACAAGAATACAAGGTTTTCACTCAACAGAGCAACCTCAGATACTGTTTGTACAAATAATAATTTCCAATTTACCAAGATGGAAGACCAAGAGGACCATATGCAGTTTAAAAGAGACTCATTTTGTCTCTTAAAAATATTTTATCCATAGGATAAAGATTTATTCTAACTGGTACTTTCTGAAACCACGTATATAATAATAATTGAGAACCCAATATTTTCAAGTAGAATAAATACTTATTAAGGAATTATAAATTTGTTCTTAATTCTTTATTAAAAATTTTAAGATGAGAATAGGCTAAGGATCTCGCCTCCTCTGTGTGTATGTGTGTGTGTGTGCGTGTGTGTGTGAAAGAGAGAGATAGAGAGAGAGAGCAGGCCCTCACCCCACCTTAAAGACTTCATTCTGCATCTCTTTCAGCCATATCCTGATTAGTGATTACAGACATGGTGGAAGTCCAGCATCACACAGTCAAAATTGTTTGTTTTATTTTTCCATGTTAACTAGACATTCACATAATTAATTTTTAATACATCTAGTTGGTAGGGGAAAGAGGTGAAGTATTTGAATATATACAATATAATCTGTCCTTGTTTTTCACCAACAACCATATATTTTAAGAAACTAGGTCAAGGTTTACACTCAGATCCAATGATAATTTGAAAAAGTTACTAATTACCGATATATGGGGCACAATGAGACATCTTCACACTCTCTCTCTTCAAATAAGGTATCTGGGCATTCTTGGCCTCCATTAGCTGCTTCTTGGATGATAATCCTGTATCGAGACTGTTTTATTGTGGCATTTCCTGAAGTAAAGGAAAAATGAAATGATAATGCCCTTTTATGTTGGTGGAGAACAAAATCAAGGCAGCAATTTGAGAGAGAGAAGGAAAGAGACAGAGAGAGAGAGGGAGACAGAAATAGAGATAGAGGAAAAAGAAGAGGGAGAAGGGGAGGGAGAGAGAGAGAGAGAGAAAGAGAGAGAGACAGAAAGAGAGATACAGAGAGAGAGAAAGAGAGAGAGAGAATGCAAGCATATATAGAAAGTCAACCCGAGAGGTGAAACTAAGAAGTAAACACTAGGGGTTAATGCTTAATCTTCTGTGAACACTATATATTGGAATTGCAGTTTCAAATATATGTGTTCTCATATACCATTACATTCAGATCCAATGATAATTTGAAAAAGTTACTTCCCACTTTCTTAATGTATTTTTAGTTATTTGGAGTCGTCTAATAGCATGAGTTACATGGCAAGATCTGAAGGATCACAGAAATCATCCTTAAAATGAAACAACAGCTGCGGGTCCTGGAGTTTCATTAACTGACTATGTGTTTTCCCCTCTCAGCTACCTTATAAAATAGAACTCTCCTAAAAAGCTAATAGTAGTCTGCTTATTACATATTAATTTATTAGATTTCTTAGTCTTCATAACATCACCGCCAAAATGTGTGTAATTAGAGTTTAGGGAAGAAGTGCTAAAGTCGGGAAAAGAACAAAATATTGTTTACTTTATAGTTGTGCTGAGAAGAAGTATTAATAGACACCTCCATGCAATGAAAACAGATGTTCACTCTAATGTGTCAGGGCATTCATTTCACAAGCTTTAAATGCTTTCCGAATCAACAATGCCAGCAAAGTCAATTAGCAACTATTTCAATTACTAATTGTAAGGTATTTTATTCAGACCAGATATGCAGACACAATTCTCTGAACTTCAGAATGCATGATTAAACAGAAAGAAAAGGGAGCAAATGTTACAAGACAATATTGAATGTGAACAGCGTTAACAGTGATATGGTGTGAAGTGGCTACAGAAGAAAGAGTAATGTTTTTAGACACTGGAAACAAAAGATGGCTCACTGAGGAGTTCAATTTTATCCTGAGTTAGGAAGTCTGAAGGAGAAAAAGAGGATACAGGATGAAACCATTTCATGCCAAGGAAACTGTTAAAAGGCACTGAGATATAGGAGTTCAAGGAATTTACAGAGAAACAAACGTTTAATATGTTCAAAGGGGATATAGGTGTGTATAGCTTGTCTGTTTATGCACATGAGGGACTGATTGAGGGAAAATGCGTAATGAGAGCTAAAAAGAATGGAGAAAAGAGAGTGTTGAAGGAGAATACAGAATGAACTAGAAGGTTTGGAACAGGTAATGGGCCTAACCTTGTTGAGAAGTTAATTTTTAGAAAGGTAGGAAATTAAGGAATCAAAACAAAGAGGAAAAGAGGTATATATTGAAATTGTGCACATATTATATCATTTGTAACAAAAGACTTAAAATGAGAAATAACTGACTCACACCAAGGTCCATTAACTATCTGTCTGCTTCCTCAGAAGGAACACTTTTAACTGTTCTGCTTCCATATGTAGTTCTTTTGTGTTTATCTCTAAATCTATAGATGCTTATGCCATTACTACTTCATTTGTGAACTTTAGACATTATCTATTGACTTTCTGCTATAACTGATGATGATGTACTTTGCACCAGCGTGACTATTTTATGTAATTGCATGGCTTTTTATGTCTCTACTGGTTATTTGAAGTCTGCTAAAAATCCACACAGTTTTTCAGCACTACTCCCTGCTCTTGTCCTTCATCACGCCAGTCACTGTGTTCTGCAGAATTCCCCCCGGGTAGACTGGCTTTCTCTTCTGCGACACCTTCTGGCTAGGTTAGGCCGCAGCTCAGTGTGCCTTGTCATAGTTTCTGCGTTCCTCAGTCTTCGTTCATCAATTCCTGTTTTGCATAAGTGAGTATAATCTCCCATCTAATTCGATGCTCTCTTTTTATTTTCAATAAGGAATTAAAGCTTTTATAATTCCTTTTTAAAAGATGACTTTCAATATCTGGAGAAGGAAAGAACGTCATATTTGTACATTTCATGATCTTGAACTAGAAATGGAGATAATACAGGATCATTTCCATTTGCTCTCCACGTCCTTTCTTTGTCCACCTTTAGTCTGTTCTGTGGGTACGGAACCAACCATGCAAGGACTGCATCAGTGATCTCCTGGCACAATGATTCCTTTTGGGTCTCTCTGCTGGGAAAACATGCATACAATGGAAGGAAAAAGGAGGACGAGAGAGAGATCAGAAATTTCATTTCACTAGATCCCATCCTCTAGTCCAGCTCAAGCTGGCTCCCTGCTTCTACCAAAAGCCAGTTCTTAAAGACTGGTACTTGCCTCCAGCTGTTATTTTTGGGTTTTACTGATTATACCATTTTTTGTCAACTTTCAGGCTCCTGTTACTAACCCAGGCTCCTGTTACTAACTGATCATGCCCTGTTATCTTATATTAATAGTGTCAACTCTTTGTAAATTACCCCTACATTACGTTTGTCCCATTTGCTGGGTACTTGTCTCTTTTCAGAATGCATCAATAAAGTCATGGAAGGTATGACACTATTAAATAGAGGAAATGCTATGGCTAGCCCTTTTTAAAGTATAGTAAAATCCTTGTTGAAATCCTGTAAGGAACATAAAAACACAAGCATAAAAATGTAATTAAAAATGTTCTGCATATTTTTGAAATCTATCTTCATTTGGACAGAGACAACAATTAAACCATAGACACTCTGAAAATTATTGTTTATTTCTTAGAGAATGTATATATGAATGTGTGTTTGTAAATATTATCTCAAGACTGTAAATAAAGATTAAAGACAGTAGAAAATGAAACAGATGCCTTCTCTTCACACTGAGAAACCTAACGGGGATCAGAACGACAACACAGATCAATGCTTTTCCCTTACATATACACATAAACACACATGCACATGCCCTATATACACAATACACACACACTCTGCCTTTAAGGTGAAATTCCAGGTCAAATAATTACTGAGTAAAAGAGCTGTTTGCTTTTCATGCAGTTGTTTGGGTGGAGGCTAAGAAAAATGGATTCGAAGACAAAAGCAAACATTTAGCATCAAGGTAAGATTTTTTTCAGAAGGGAAAATGATGGACAAAGTATATGACTTTAAGAGAAAGAAGTAAGAAAGAATCTTGAGATAGGAAAACATCACAAGAAAGAGTAAATATCTTTTGAGTTCTTTATATGTATTTTTTCTTTATATATATATTGGCCATATTCAGAGTTTGATTTTGAAAGATTTTCCTTCTTCCTATGATAAAATTGCCTTGAATCTGCACAGCAGAATTTTTTACACAGCACAAACTTGATTTATTAGCACTGGGGTAAACTCAAGGGCAGGGAGTATGTCCCATCAGCATAGAGTAGTCAATGGTCTTTCCACTCACCACTAGTTTGATAAGGTAGGATAAAAAGCTTTCTATCAAGAGAGGACAGTGATCCCAGAGATCCCTGAGGTAACTAGCAACAAGAGAAGTGGATAACTGAGTTTGCCTTCAATATCATGGTTTGAACCCAGGCAAGAGAGGATAAGGAAACTCTCAAGAACTGACAGCAAAGTCTCGATTTTTCACTGACCACACAAGTAAAGTGGTTTCTGGGAATGAGGAGAGAACAGTGGTCTTACAGATAGAAGATATTTGGATTACATATATGTGCAAGACAAAAGTTTCCTGGTACTATTATCTTAATCTATGTCAGCTCCAATTCTGGCATTTTGCATACACACTATGCATTTATTATTACAACACTTCATGAAGGTGGTATTATTAGTCCCATTTTGCAGATAAGAAAATGGACAGAGGAAGAGATAAGTAATTGCCCAAAGTCACCATACTAGAATCAAACTGCCCTAGAACATGAATCAAGGTTCATGATCTGTCCATTAGTGAGACTTTACAATAAGATGAAAAGAGAAGGGACAGTTCAGGCAAGTAGTTCACTTCACTTCTCCTTTATTATTCCAGAGAGACAGTTCTTTTATAACAATTCTTCAACAGCATCCTGTTTACAGAAGGCTTATTTGTCAATTTATAGGGTTTTGTGAGTAATGCTTCCCACCTCATTAGGCCAATGAAAAATAACAATAAATTAGAGCACATTTGCAAACATAAACATTTGCTTGAGAACAATTATGACTAATAAACAAATCATTTACATTCAGTTTTGATTTATGTATATTCTATCATCACTAGGTCACTAGGTATAATGAAACTTAAGTCAATAATTATAGTTAAAAGAAATAACTTAGAAAAGGCGGTAATTTAAAATTAATAACCATATTTAACATGAAAAATATATGAGTGGGTTATAAACATGAAGGGATACTTAAAGATTCTTTATAATCTATACTACTACTGTATTTCTCATAACCATGGCAGCAAAGGTGGAAAAAAAACGTATACAGAGAGTAACTTTGGATGATCTGCAGCTAGGTAAACTGGGACACATCATACTGAATGAAAGTGTCATGAGTGTCTAGCTCTGATGCCAGGGTTATTCAGTCAATGCTTTGGAATAAAATTGACTCTTTTTAAGCTTACAATTTATTGAACATATAAGTGTAGAGAAAAATCAAATGTATGGCAGAGCACCTGTGAATACACACACTGGCTGATAGATAAGGCTGAGTTAGAAATGAACACATGGCATAGGGACCAACCAAAAAGAGAACAAAGAAATGCTTGGGAGCGATCCCACAAGACCCTGCCTGTCGGATCCTTCAATAGCAGAACCAAACAAGGACAAAAATGAGGACCTGGCGCTCATACACAGCTCTAAAGTTAAAAATACAGCAGCTATGATCACATTCTATCAACAAAGTGCAAGTGTCAACCTCCTGAACACATGCCTCACCCTCATAATCAAAGCTGGCCAGTGAGCTGCCTACAACTGAGCTTGGACAAATATCAGAGAAAACTAGACCTTGTCAGCAATTCCAATCCCTTATTTGCATCAACAACATGGATGGGAACTTTTATTGCAAAACTTTTCTACATTAACTGCCCTTTTTCCTTTGCTTGGGGAGCCACTGACCTGACCTGTTCTTCGAGCTACCTCTCCCTTCCTACTTGAATAAAACTCCCACTGACATCTTGCCTGTGGCTGTGTTCCTCTGGGTATAGTCTCATTTCTAACATTTCTCAAGCCAAGAATCCAATTCTGGTGACACTGCCAGCAAGTGAAAGTGCAATGTAGATGCAGGTTGGTTATACATGAGAAATACATAGAAGTTGTTGCAATACCTACCTGTAAAGTTTTGATAAGATTGCTGAAATATGACCTATGGCTTTCCCTTGTTTCTCAACTGTCTCCATTTCTGATAAACCTCAAGATCCTCGAGGTCTTATGACACTGATTTTCCCTCAGGCCTATCACAATACAACTACTGGTTCACAACTTGGTGCTCTCTTTCCTCCTCCCCACTTACAAATTCAGTACATCATTCAAAGAAACAAGCTCTCAAATGGGCTGGTTATTTATCTCTGTTTGTTCTTGAAGCAAAGTCATGGTGCTAATGATATTTTAAGATTAATATCACATAAACAACTTTGCATTAAAATACTTCCTGGAATTTCATTACAATCCCAGTACCTTTAGAATTCAGGTAATTGCTTTTACCTTGCTAACCATCAGCTTTTCCAACCATAAAACAAGCCAACAAAAATTTCTGGATCAAATGAATGCTAAGAAGATCCACAGAGCATGATACACATTACCTAGTATGGGGACTTTTCTCTAGTGTAATTTGTATTCATGGAAAAAGAGAAGAAAGGCAAAATATATTGAAAAAAGTTCCAATATTTTAGTCACCTTTAATTTTTAAAACAGAAAAAAATGTGACAAGTCAGTCTTATATTCGGAGCTGGGTCTCAACGATGTTCTATATATCTATGAGAAGATCATGTGTGGCTTACATCTATGCATGTTCCTGGCAAGCTACGTTATATTTGAAAGGCAACTAGTAACCTACAACCACCTTCTCATATTAATAGAGATGAACAGACAGGGTTATCAATATCCTGCTTGGTTAGAGCAATTTGTGTGAAAATTTATAGGACTAGCTAGACAAAGATAATCACCACCATCACCATCATCACCACTCCGTGTAAATCGAAGAAAACAAATCTTATGGTGTTTCTTAGCATTGGTTTGCATTTTAAGGTTGTGGAAAAGAAAGACTGTACTACTGTTCTTAAAATTATCTATTCAATCTAATTATTAGTCTTTTATATTTATCTCCATAGAATTCTCTGCAATACCAGTTCATGTATCTAGAGAAGAGTGTTTTCTGCCTTAAGCACTCTTGCTCATGGATTATTAAATTAAAAAATAAAGAAAAATGCAGATTGGCCTCATAATAATATAATTGACTGAAGCTACATTATATGTGATATAATAAAGTTATCAGCAGTAGATGCTACAGAATTGGCATTAATCTAAGTAGGATATTAATATGAGACATAAAGAACTTGCACACGGCTTGTTAAGAAGTCTGTTTCTAAATCAATGCTAAAGACAAAGATCACAGTATGATGCCCAGCAGGCCAAGTTTCTTCAATTTTAAATCTTCCCCAAAGTATAGTATCTCTATTGATTAAGTGTATAAAATACATCATTTTTTTAAAGTTTTCACAGTCTTCCCTGAGCATCAAAGAGTTGGTTTCCTTTTTATAAAAGGAAGAAAACGGATTCACTACCACTTCATCTCTCAATTAAATTTAGAGAAATAGATACTGTGACTTTACATCTTCAGAGGGAAGTACCTACCACATACAGGCTGTCATCAATGATAAATATTTATCAGGTGTCTACCGGTACATGTGTGTGACTCAGCTGCTGTTTGACTGAAATATACATTCATGCACTATTAAATCTCCCCAGTAGAGCAGAAGTGAAACTTCATATATGGATAATAATGTAAATTTTTTGCATAGTTTTTGTTTTTGTTTTTGGTACCTGGGCTTGAACTCACAACCTCATACCTGCTGGGTAGGCAATTAAGCCACTGAGCCAAACTCCCAGCCCTATTTTTTTGAGGCAGGGTCTCACTATGTAGTTCAGACCGGCCTTGCTCATGCTGTGGCCCAAACTGGCCTGAAACTCACAACACTGCACCTACCTCAGCCTCCAGAGTACTGAGATTAAAGGCATGGGCCACCACGCCTGGCTTCTGCATAGTTTTATAAGGGTTTAGAAATGAGAAGACAAACTTTGCATTTATTATCCAAAGGCCATCAATTAAGTATTCTCTTTCCTTGTTTAAGGAGAAATGAAGGCTTAAATGATGAAAAATGCAATGCCCCAGAACTATGAATGAGATATTTTTACATGGTATACTTCCTACTTATTCATCTTAGTGTTTCCTATATAGAGCACATACATCAAGAAGAGCCTGTCCCCTCCCTGACCCAGAATTCCTTCACAGCCAGAACCTTGAAATACTTCAAAATGAATAGAGCTAATGAACCTATCTATGTGTGGATGAAAATAAGCAAAAGTGAAAAGCTCTCCTGTTACACTTTCTAGGAATGTTGAAAATAGGCTCCAGGATATCCATATACTTCTTTCATTTTGAAATGTTGCCTGAAAAAATGTATTCTGTATTCTTAAAGTTTCATAATCATCATTCATTTTGCAACAGAAGCCAAATGCAATGGAAGTGGCAACAGACAAGACCTCCAGGGCTCTGATTTCTAATCCCAGCTCATTACTGAATTGCTATATGACCTTGGGCAAAGCACTTAACCTTTCAGAGCTTCAATTTTCTTACTTGTCCTGTGTGTATAATACTGCCTAGCCAATTCACAGGACAGCTGTTAGGAATGCCTAATTAAAAGGGATTTAAAGCATCTTGCAAATGTATAAAACCAGCCAATGAACTTAAAATTTCTTTTTGGAAGAAATTTTACCATAGACTTCAGAAGAAGCAATTTATATTTATTTCTGCGTAAACAATCCAAGATAAAAGTAAAGTAAACAAACATTTCCTCTCTATGCTAGCCATCACAATCTTACAGAAACCTATGTAATAGTTTTAAATTTCAAGGATTTCTCCCCAGTTCCTTCTTATTCTTCTCATCACCACAGCCACTCTTGAAGTATCTCCAATTCAGAGAGCTAGCCTTACTCATTAGCAATCCTCTTTATGTCTGGTCTTTCCTCTAATTCTCTAACATCAACATGGAAGTCACCCATACTCAGTCTCTCTATCTACTCATCCCATGTGGTCCTCCACACTGCAAATACATCAAAATCTCAAGGGAGATCGTCATGCACTCCTAATGCACCCCTCACCCAAACCAAATAAACCAGAATTTCTAGTGGGCATGTCTAGTGGGTATGTTTTAAAAACTCCTCAGGGCAATAGAACCATTTATTTACCACAATTAAAGAAGAGCCCCTTATTCACCAAATATGTAAAATAGGAAAAACACCTTGCAGTATGCTTAATTAGACCATAGAAAACAAATGAACACTAGCTTAATCATTATTGCTCTTAACATATTTTGAAAAATGCAACATGCCCTTCAGCTAAGTACACCATAATGGATATAATTGGATATACTTTATGCACTACAAACAAGTAGGGTTAACACTGCTATTTATTACAAGTTGCACTTATCTTTTGTTCCTCCTAATTGTGCTGATATGACAGGAATGTACTTTTCCCCCATGCTGACTCCTTTTCATTCTAGCAGGTGAAGTTCTAGTGTCTTCCTGCTACAAGACTTCCTAATGTGTAGAACTCCATCAACATTAAGAACGAAACACACTAAAACATCATATTGCACTATATATGCACAATACAAGCTTTAGATGGCACAAAGTCATCTAAGATAAAAGCTTAAGATGATTTCATAATTATTAGGTATGAATGCCAACTATGTATTGGAAAAAATCTTTAAAATAATCCATGTTGTCTTACTATGATAAGGCATTATGCACTTAAGGGCATAAAATAATCCTATTCACACCTGGTATTTTACTGACAGTTTGAAGACAGAATGATTTCCAGATGCTTACCATTTAGAACTAAAATGTCCCTTCAAGGTCTTATGTTTTGGCAAGTGATTGGATCTTGGGGACCCTACACTCATCAGTGGTTTGATGCACTGATGAATTCAGTAGCTGAATGTGCTGGTAGGAGGTAAGGTCTTGGCTGGAGGTGAGTCACTAGGGGTGTGATATGGAGGCGGTGTTCTTGCCCCCAGCTGGTTCATTCTTGCTCTGCTTCTCGTTGTCATGGGATGAACAGCTGTCCTCAGGCAGAGCCTCCCACCATGTCATTTTTCCCTTGGAGCCAGCAAAATTTAGACTGAACTTACTGGAAACTGTGAGCCCAAACCTATCCTTCTTTAAGCTGTGCTAAATCTGATCACTTTGGCTGCATAATTCACTATGCTTGTCCTAGCCAGGAAAAGCATATATATATATATATATATATATATATATATATATATATATATAATATATATATATATATATAATTAATCCCCTACTGAAAAGTTTCTTAATTTAAATAATCTCATCTTATTCATCTTAATGTAACTAGCAACTAACATAAAACTTAGTACATTCATAGTCATTTCTATACCAAGTAATTAGTATACCAAGTAATTACTTGGCACAGTAATTACTATGAAAAGGTTTACTGACTTAGTGATACCTCATATGCTAGTCACTCTGTAAGGATCTAGGTACAGTGTTAACCGTGGCAGCCACTGTTAACACATTTCAGAGCCTACATTCTATTTGGGTTAATGGTTAGTGATATGAAGAAAATAATAAAGATACTCTCCATCTTATGGTGGGATTGCAATCTAATAAACCCATTCTAAACTAAGAATACCTATATCCAAATACATTTAATATACCTAACTACAAAATGTCACAGCTCACTGACACAGGACATTGCAGAGTTTCTGTTGTTTACCCACAAGGTCACAAGGCTGACTGGGTGCTGGGGCTGCCCTTGGCCTTCACTGTGAGCGAGGATCATACCACATACTACTCGCAAGGAAAAAGATTGAAATTCTGAAGAACGGTTATATTGAGTGAGTATTACTTTTACACCATTATAAAGTCAAAAAGTCTTAAATTCAACTATTGTAAAGCAAGGATCGTTTCTATTATGAAAGACCAAAGAGAAGGAAGATTCCAAAGGTAGTGAGAAAAAGGCTCTCTGAGGCAATGACATTTCGAACTGAAAGCAAGTGTCAATCAAAAGGCACCTGTGCAAAGGGCTGGAAGTCAAGCTTTTACATTTTTACTTTTTTAGCTAAGAAAGCAACCTTTATGCTTCAGGTGATTCATATCTCAGAGTGACAGACATCATTCCAGGCCTCACTGGCTTTTTTTTTTTTTTTTACTATTATCATGAATAAACTCACTATTTTCAAAACAATGGAATTGTTAATTTAAAAATAGTGATGCAATGATGAAATTTTATTAAGTTTCAAATATCCTTTGGGTGCCTCACATGTTGTGAAGAGAGGTGGTATTTTCCACTCCCAGTAAGTAGTATGAGTACAAAGAGGTGGAGTGATTCACACTCACATGCATAGCAGCACAGCAGTGCAACCAGACTGAGCTGTTGATTTCCTGCCTCCAAAACTAGGATACTGTTTCCTCTTTTACAGCCAAATGGAAATACTATTCCTAATTAAAGATGAGATTTCTTGATTACTGATTGTACATGGATTATTACTAGATATTTGTCAGCAATAGTTTTCACAGTTCCAGGGAGAAGGGGCAGCAAGTAAAGATGGAACAGGGTGGTCAGAAGAAATGACGGGCACAGCAGAGGGACATGAAGAATGTGGTGGAAGGTGGGTTGGTTGGGGCTTCACAAAGTTTCACAGTACCAGACAGCAAGAATGAGGCCCTCTTGGGATTGCTTCCATGTGAAGGGAGATCCACTTCCGTGGTCCTTCTAATTCCCAGACTCTCATCTCTCTCACTTATGTCTTCTCTGGAGAGGCTGATTGGCACTTAATCATTGCTTTGGAGAAAGAAATGGACTTGAATGGCTCTAATCTCTCTCTTCTCTTTTTTCAGAATATATCTGCTCTAAAGATGCACATATTCTGACTTGTTCACAGCTGTGCTCATTCAAGGAGAGTTTTTAGCAGTCTAGAAAGAGCTGAGTAGTGTGGGGTTAAGAATTAACTGATACTCTGATCTCTCTCTGCTTTGACAATCTCTCAGTTGCTTATATTTCCCATGGAAGCCTTGGAAGACCATGACCATGCATGACCTTGTTGATCAAATGCTATATTATTTTCTATTCCATGCAATGCATTAAATACATATTTACTAAACACCTATTTTTCTTCTGGTACAAAAATAGACTTTTTTAAAGAAGGGTGTGCACATACCCATCTAAGTTTCTTCTACTTAAAGATTTGATAAGTTTGTTGCTTCAACAAGAGTTCTCCTGGATCCTACAACTTAATTATGGTAGACAACACATACATTATGTTCATCACATGTGTTTGAAATGTTGGGGGAACAGGTTGCATATTACACAGAATAATTATTGCTGAGTTTGCCTCTTCACATGGGATAAGAAAATCCTACTAAAACGTCTTACAGATGTCACAATGTCACGTTATACCTATGTTACAGCTAAGTATATTGAGTCTTAGAGATTTTAACTGAATTTCAAAGCTAAGAAGTGGCAACACTGGAAGTTCACCACGAGTCTGTTAGATTTTAAATGTGAAGGTTCAGGTCTTTCTGTCACACATTAGCAAATTAGAGTGGAACTCAAGACAGACTATAATTAAGTGCTAAGCTGAACAAAAGCAAATATCAATTCAAGAGGCACTGTGGTCATTCAACTAAGGAAAAGTTAGCTAGCTCAAGTTAGCTCAAATTAGAATATGTCCACTTCCAGTAAAACTTGTCACCGTGTTCATGTGATCTTCATTTCTACTTCAGTTACTATCCATATGGTCTCAGAGTAAATTCATGATAAGCATATTTTCAGTATCAGCAGATACAATTTAACATGGAAATATCTAAAACGACAGTCTATCATTCCCACTATACTTATTTTTGAATATTTCATTATTTATCATTGAAATCTTGCCATTCAGATAATCTATCTGAATGATATGTATGTAGCAACTTAATTTTGAGGCAACTTGAAGATAATGTCAGAATATCTATTGCTGACTCTTCTATTATGGAACAGTTAAAAATGGTTTGTCTACACCATGAACAATTTACTTCATTTGGAACATGACTTTAATGTCTTTATTTATTGCCATATAAAAATTATTTGCTATTCTTATGAAACCTGTCATTTCAAACTGACAAATGAAGACCCCAATGTGTAACTCCACCTCTAACTCTAGGATTTGTTATAGTATTATGAATTAAACAGCTTATGAATCTATATCATATTAGCTAATCCAGTAAGTCAAAAACCTCTGGAAAACACACTCTAATTTAGAATCATATTACAGTGGGACCAAAGCCAAGGAAGTAAGAAATAATTAATTTATTCTTTTCAATTCCAAAAGATTATTCTATGAATTTAAAGTGTAACATCCTCGATAAGTCAAAACTAATTTATTCTGTTTCTTCATGGGAAGTACACTGAAAGTCTAAAAATAAGCTCCTAATTAAATTGGGTAGGTTGGTTTCTGAAAAGCAGCTAATATACCTCTATGAACAAGGAAGGATCATATTGTACTATACAAAGAGAATTCTAAAAAAATAAGAATGAAATCAGGCAGAAGTAAAAGCATTTGGAAATGTTTTTGCATCTAGAGAAACCACCAATGCTAACAATAAATCATTTTAAATATCCTTGTGTGTCACATGATTTATTTATGGTAATATAGCTTGGCTGCTAAGTGAAAAAAAATAATAGTGCTTTAAAGCAAGCTAAGGAAGTATAACATTGAGTTTCATGTATAAAGAACAGAATTCCCTGTATTATATCTACATTTATTTTGTTCATTTTTTAATTTATTTGGTTTTGTTTGGTGTACTGGTTTGTTATAGAACAACACTGCACATGACAGACCTCTAATAGAAATCAAAGCCAAGATATTTGGTAAGAATTCAAGTACATGCAGACTACATATTTTGTTTGAAGTAAAATATCTGCCCCAGATCAGGTCATGCTCTCAGATTACTTTCTCTCTCCTTCCAGTTTCTACCCACATGAAGACATTATTCCACTGCCTTTGTACTCCGGAGATTCATTTTCCTTTGCATAGTTTATCTAACTGACAACAGTTCTCTTGGCAAACCAAAGCTGTGAACTGAAAGTAAGGAGACTTTGCATTGAAAATATGCTAGTCTCTCCCTAGGAAGGCCAATGGAGGCACAAGGGACAGGAGGAGTTCCTTTCAGAGCTGATCTTGGGGATCTTACAGAAGCCAGTGTACATCCCAGACCACCCACAGCCTCTCTGAGGGATGTTCTAGTATCACTGCTTGCTGCCTTTGGGCACTACTGTACCCTTTCTCTTCCATGTAAGTCTCTGCTTTGCCCTTCCCTTGACGAGTGGGTCTCTACCTTAGAGACTGTTCTAACAGGCTGATGAGTCCAAGAGAGATGTGGCACAAAAATACAAACTTGGCTACCATTTTCGTTTTCTTAGTAAATTGAACAAAAAAGTTTGAATAGAAGTTTCCATTTATCATGGGTATTTGAGTTAAGTTTTGAGATGAGGGATGGACAGGTATCCTGGTGCCATGTGCTTGCAGGTTCTGAGAGTGTAGAGAATCAGAGTAGAAAAACCACATAAGCCATAGGATGAGGAAAGGTGCTTTTTGCATTTCTAGTTTTCCTTTTTTTTTTAATTTTAAACAGAAGAAAAGTAAGAAATTAAAGTAAAACAATTTCACAACAAGGCAGTAGGAGAGTAACAATAAACAGCACATTGCATATTGTTATATTCACAGCAGTTGGTTAGGGTATAAGATATAGACATGACACATTGTCCAGATAATTATTAGCACAAAACTTTCATCTCAATGAATCAAGAGAGACCAACTATGCGACTATTTTTTGTTATGATTGCTCTATTATTTTCAAATAAACATCTTTCATTAAAAATGAAATCTGAAGATGACCCTGTGAAAACTACTTTTCACTCAGAATTCTTTTACTTTAACTATCTTAACTAATTTTTATGCACTTGGATTTTCTTTCAGTTTGCCACACAAGTGCAACAATACAATGGTTACATATATGTGACTTATTCAGTTCACTGAGAAGTTTATTTTCAATGCTCATCCATTTAAGAGTGAAAATGTCTAGTTTACTGTTATTTATACCTAAGTAGTATTCCATTGTATAGAAATACCACAACTTTTTTGTCCATTCCTCAGTCGAGGGGCATTTAGGTTGTTTCCAAGATCTACCTATTAAGAACTGGACAGCTATAAATATAGGTGCTCATATATCACTGTGGTAGGATGTTTTTAATTCTTTTGGGAAGATACCCAGAAGGGGAATAGCTCAGTCAAATGGGACCTCCAATCCTAGCTTTTTGAGGAATCTCCACACTGACTTCCACAGTGGTTGCACAAGTGGCTGCATTCCCAACAACAGTGAAGAAGGGTTCCTTTTCTCCACAGCCCTTCCAGCATTTGTTATTGGTTGACTTCTTAATACTAGCCATTTTTTCTGGGGTGAGGTGGAATCTCAGTGTTAACTTTCATATGCATCTCTTGAGTGACCAATGTTGTTGAATGTATTTTCATGTATTTATTTGCTGTTTGTACTTCTTCACCTGAGAAGTGTGCATTCATCTCAGATGCCCATTTTTTGGATTGGGTCTTTAAATCTTGGAGGACTAATTTTTTTAAGTTCTTTGTATGTTCTCAATAGTAATCCTTTATCTGAGGGACAGCTTGCAAACATTTTCTCCCAGAATGTGGGTAGTCCCTTCGCACTGTTGACTGTTTCTATTGCTGTGCAAAAGCTTTTCGGTAGGATGAGATACCATTTGTTGATTCTTTCCAATAGTTCCTGTGTAGTCTGGCTTTTATTCATAAAGTCTTTGCCTACACCAGTATCTTCAAGAGTTTTACCTACTCTATTTTCCAGCAGATTTAATGTTTCTGTTTTAATGTTGAGATCTTTAATCCATTTAGATTTTGACTTAGTACATGGGGAAGGATATGGGTCCAGTCTTAATCTTCAGTATGTGGAAAGCCAGTTTTTCCAATACCATTTATTAAAAAGGCTATCTTTCTTCCAGTGAATGTGTTTGGCACATTTGTCAAAAGTAAGGTACCTTACTGTGTCTGGAGTTGTTTCTGGATCTTCTAACCTATTCCACTGATCTTTGGGCCTGTTTTTTTGCCAGTACCACACTGTTTTTATCACAGCAGCTTTATAGTATAATTTCAGGTCAGGAATTATGATGCCCCCTGTCTTGCCTTTGTTACCCAGGATCGCTTTTGCTATTCTAGGTCTCTTCTGGTTCCAAATGAATTTTAGGATTGTTTTCTCTAATTCTGTAAGATGTGCTATTGGAATTTTGATTAGGATTACACTGACTCTGTAAAACAGTTTGGAACTTTATAACATTTATAAAGTTTATAACATTTTCACTATATTGATTCTTCCTACCCAAAAGCATGGGATATCTCTCCAGCTTCTAATATCCTCTTCAATCTCCTTTTTCAGAGTATTATAGTTTTCAGTATAGAGGTCTTTTACATCTTTCATTATATTGATTCCTAAATATTTCATTTTTTTGGATGCTATTGTAAAAGGTATTGTTTCCCTATCTCTCAGTGAGATTGTTATTCGTGTACAGGAATGCTATTGATTTTTGAGTATGGACTTTGTAACCAGCTATGTTGCTAAATCCGCTTATTAAATCTAGAAGTCTCTTGGTGGAATTTTTGGGATCTTTGAACCCACTACCCTCCCTTTTTGTCTTCCTCAAGATGGTATGTTCCTGCATCTAGACTGTGTCTCTCAGAGCGGCTGTTTTCTCTGCATCTTACTACTATGCCATCTTCCCAGAAGTCTGGTTTTCCTAATGGGCAGATGGAGTATCTATTGTTGCTCTTAGACAGCTGTGAATCTGCTGCAACTTCCCACCAACCCCCCTTTTTTATCTACTGTAGCTTAATGTCTCTGCTCCACAAAAGCCAAGGTAGATTTGGCTAGAACAATTATCCTAAGTGCTCACCTCAAAATGTTTCTTTAATGGAGTGGTTTTCAAATTTCAGTGAGTCTTAGAATCACTAGGAAAGTTTGTTTAAAATGCAGTTCCCACTTCAAAGTCAGATTCTCTTGGGATCCTAACAAGCAGCCCATATAGATCTGAACAGGGTGACCATGGATCACACTTTCAGAAGGCTGTTCTAGTTAGTCTGTTTTACCGTGGGTCAGTCGAGACTACTGAAAGATTTCCAATGACCATAATTTTGCATTTCAATCT
>RJWM01013923.1:36156-52047 GCA_004363535.1 Dasyprocta punctata | reverse complement strand
TTTTTTTTTTTTTTTGATACAGGGGATCAAACTCATGACCTCGCACTTTCCAGGCAATAGAGTAAGGACTTCTTAACTTGAAAGTTGGCAATATTTAAAAAAAAATCACAGAAAATGTCACCCCTAAAGATAAAATATTGAAAGCATTGTCATTAAGATCAGAAATAAATAAAAAATATCTGTCACTTCTATTCAGTATTGTACCTTAGATCCTTGTCAATAAAATAGGATAAGAAAAAGAGAAAGTCTAAAAAGGAAGAAACACAGTTGTCATTATTTGTAGAAGATATGCTTGTCTGCATGGAAAGTCAAATTTTCTACAGATAAGTTATCAGAATTAACAAGATATTTTAATAAGTTTTTTAAATTAAAAAATTAATATATGAAAGCATTGTATACTTCTTAACATTAGCATTACATAGCAACACAGTTCATAATAGCCAGATCTTGGAAACAACCTAAATGCCCATCAACTGAGGAATGGACAAAAAAGATGTGGTATTTCTGTATAATGGAATACTACTCACCTATAAAGAATGATAAACTGGACACCTTTATACTTAAATGGATGTGCCTTGAGAACATACTTATTAGTGAAATAAGTAAGTCACACATGTGTAAGCATCATATTGTTTCACTTGTGTGACAAACTGAAAGAAAAACTATGTATATGTTTATGTATATGTATATTAAAAATAGTTAAGATAGTTAAAAAAAAAAAAAGCACAGTGGCCTCCTTTGTCATCCACATGGCCTGTCCAGAAGTAAATTCAAGGCCTCCCTTCACTGAAAAAAAAAAGAATTCTGCTGAGATTTTTATAGATATTAGGGTGAATCTATAGATAAATTTAGGGAGAACAAATGTTTTGATATTTGTCCAGTTCACATACATAGTCTCTCTCCACTTATTTAGGTTGTATTTGCATAGTTTTGATCAGTTTTTATAGTTTTAAGGATACAGATAATGAATATATTTTGGGAGATTTATATAGTAATGTTACTTTAAACTTTTTTATGATGTTGTAACTTGTGCCTTTACAATTTTACTTTTGAATTGTTCATTGCTTATATATAGGCCAACACTAGCTTTCTGTATATGGCTTTGTGACCTTGTACCATGACTTGGCTAAACCTGCTTGTCTGTTCTATTGATTTTTATGTAGATTCTTTGTAAATAAAAAAAATTGCAAAATACCACTTTGCAGTAGTAATAAAAATATATAGAATGATGAAAAATAAATCTAACAAAAATTTAATCCTTTTATGGAAATAAAACTTTAGCAAACAACAATAAGTTACTAAACAATGAGAATTGTGTATCATGATCCTAGACAGGAACACTTAATAGCATAAAGATGTCAAAGACTACATTTATTATTTACATAGTAAGTGTAATTCCAATATAAATCCTAATATATGTTTTATGAAATTTAATAAGGTTCTTCTAAAAATTTAGATGGAATGAGGCAGAAAATGATTTTAGAGGAGACAATGAACAGACAGAGCAAGTAGAAAACAAATGGGAAGATTGTACTATATTAGTCAGCTTTGCATTGCTATGGCAAAATATCCAAGAATAACAATCTAAAGGAAGATGGGTTTATTTTGGTTTATGGTTTCAGAAGTTTCAAATCAGGGTAATCTGGTCTCATTTTTGTGGACTTGAAATAAGGTAAGACATCATAGGGAGAAGGTATAGTGTAGAAATGCCTTCACCTTATAGCATCTGGGAAACAGAGAAGGAGGGAAGAAAAGAATCAGAGAGAAGCTGGGCATAGTGGTACACTGCTGTAATCCCAGCACTCAGGAAGCTGAGGCAGGAGGATCATTGCAAGTTTGAGACCAGTCTAAGGCTACAAAGTGTGCCCAAGGCTAGCCTGAACCACACAGTGAGACCCTGTCTCAAAAAGACCAAAGGGGGAAAAAACCCAGAGAGAGAGAAACAGAGAGAAAGGAGCTGGGGACAAGATATATTCTTCAAAGGTACACCCCCAGTGCCCTATTTTCTCCACCTAGGCCCTACCTCCTAAGAGTTCATGCAGCTAATGAATTTATCAATGGATTGATCCACTTGATGAAGTTAGAGCCCTCATGATCCAGTCACTTCTAATCTCACTGAATAGCAATCAACACAATAAGTCTTTTGGGGGACACTTTGTATTTGAACTATAATAGTAGATTTAAACTCAACCATATTGGTGATCATATTAAATGTAAATGATCTAGATACCCCCACTGAAAGGCAGAGAAATTCAGGTTGGTTATAAAGCCAGATCCAAATATATGATATCTACAAAACCCCACTTTAAATATAAAGATTCAAATAGATTAAATATTAAAGGATGGAAAAAAAATTCTATGTTAATAAGCAAAAGACAGTTGAATGACCTGAAAAATGTCCCAGAGGCAGTCAGAGCAGCAGCTGCAAACCTCTCATCACTTTGTCTTTTTTCTCTCAAATATCAGTTCTTCTTCATCTGATATTCAGTGTTTTTAAAGCTATTGCTTCAACTTTTTTTTCCTGATTTTTGGTTATTTCCGGTGTAAATATGGTTGTATTCCTCCAATTTGGACAGCAGAAGAAGTCTCTGGGTGCATTTTCAAAATATTTGTTTTTTTTTCCAAGAATTCTAGGAGGTCACCTACACATATGAAGAATACAACAGGAGTGCAAGAAGCCCACATATATGTGAAGACCGTAGCAGGAAGCGAGGAGCCCCTGCCTGACACTTACCATCCTCCTGAAGAAATAGAGAGAAGGAAGGGGCTGTGGTGGCTTATCCCCAGCCTAAGCCTGGAATGATGTGGCTTAGTCAAGGAGCAGACCTGGAGCTGAACAGGGTTAAAACCCCAGGGATTTGTACTTGGAGAGGAGAGATGCCACCCTGTTTCTTAACCAGTTCACATTTCATTTGTAGATATGGAATACTTTTGGGTTTGTTTGTCTCTTTAGGGGATGGTTCTGGTAAGCCTCATTCCAACTCTCAGATACATTGCTTAATAAACAGTGAAGTAACTCATGAGTTTGCTGTACATTGAGATGGAACTCCTAAGATCTTGTCCTGGCTCCAGTAGGAATCTACTTTTGTGATTTTGGGAAAAGGGCTTGGTTTCTGAGTGTCTTGACTTTTCATCTTTTTTTTTTTTTGAACACCCTTTTTCTCAAAAAAGCTATCAGGCCTGGCTTCTGTAGTAATATTGGCCAAGGTCAACCCAGTACCAGTTAGAATATAAATGAAACTCATATGAAATGTGTGAGGGGAAGAAATTTCTTATTTCTTCAGTCTAATTCTCTCCCAACTGAGCTATGTTTGCTCTCTGTTTCCTATTTCTGAATATCTCAGAATAAAAAGTCATGTGGAGCCACACATTTCTTGACCACAGGGCAGGATATGGCTGAGTCATGTCATTGCAGTAGCGGAAAGAAAATTAGACCTGCCACTGAACTGCTGTATGACTTTTGGAGAAGTCAATTAACCTCTCCAAACCTAAGTCTTCGGCTTCATTAAGGAGAGGATTTATATTACTTGTTTTTTGTGGTCATTGGAAAGGTTAAAGGAAAGTGTTTACCAATTAATAAATTCTAAATTTTTAGTTCTCTTTCCCTACCTAATTTTCATACCTCTTACTATACTGCTTGTCTAATAAAGTCAAACAGCTGATCACCAGCACTTGTACCCATATTTAAAAGGTCACCAAGGAAATAATGTCAAACATTTTCCATGGCCTGCAATCCAGATTGCTGACATTTAAAGTTAACTCTAGGCTGATATCTAAAGATAATTCTAGTAATGTGTGAAATTTTAAATCTAGATCTAGATGTGATCCTGACCCTTTATGTGAAGCAGTAAAAATCAGGCTTTAACAAGTTCTACATTCTAAGCACAGAGGTTTGAGGTGTTGCATTTATCCTTGAAGATGTTGAAGTTGAGGGAGATTCATGTATCCTATTAAAATGTATTTTATTTACAGTGAGGTGTTTTAAATGTAAGACAATGTGTGCCTCTTATGATAGTTTCTCCAATTATCTTTGAACTTCGTGCCTTAAATGTAATACCTAAGGATATAGTTTCTTTTATTTGAACATCATCATCATCACAATGACAGCAACAACAACAGCAGTCTTCAGAGAAAACAAGAATGCCTGAGACCATGAGCAGCTCTGCCATTTTGACTTGATAGGGACTCTCTCCAAAGAGGCTGAGTGGAAAAGGGGACACTTCTGAAGTGGTGTTGGGCTCATAAGGACACTGGACAAACAACTAGTTTGTCCAGTTTTGTGTGACTTTCTCCAGGACTGATCACTCTCTGACTTTCTCTTACCCCAGTAACACCCTCCCCAGTTTTCAAAGCCTCCTTGTCCCCTTTATGCTTCAACCCTTATACCTTTCTTTCACCTCCAATACCAACTTCGTTCTCTCTATGACCTGGGGCAAACTAGTGTGTCAGATATCCCATCAGTCACCTGTCATTCATCACTTCAACTTGTGTTTGAGATTAGAGAATATTTAAGTGAGGCGATTCTGAAATGGATGGCCCGTGTGCATGTGTTTGTGTGTGCAGGTGTGTGTGGGGGTGCAAGTGCAAAGAGGTAAAAAAGGGGAGGAAAAATGAGTTGCTGTAAGAGATTACTAGAAACAAGTGCTTCTACATCCTATGAAAATTGAAAAAAGGCCCAAACCCTTGAATTATCATGATGAAAAGCTGGCAGAAAGAGAGATCAAGAACACCAGAGAGAAAAACCCAGAAAAGAAGTAATGAGCTGAGTAACTATTTGCCTGCCATCTAAAGATTAAAAAAAAAACCAACCAAACAACGCCCTCCCCCCAAAACAAACAAACAAACAAACCCAAAACAGCATTGATTAGCTTAAGCCAAGCCTCCACCATGACTTCCATGAGGAGTTTTTCAGGCAGCCTGGTGCCCTTGGCCACTGCCTTTGAGCCAGCCAGGATGTCTGGTGGGAAAGCCAGGATCTGAGAAATACTAATATAGAAAACATTCTTTTCTCACACAGAGCCCCTGATTGCTCAGAAACAGTGAATATCAGAAAACCTGTGACATGCCAGCACTTGCTTTTCAAGGCCGCTTGTGAAATTGAGTTTTGTACTAAGTCCCCTAGGTCCAGTCTCTTTGACAAGCAGGTCTGGCCATTTTGAAGCAAATTTACAGAGAAGCTATGAGAACTGAAACCACCAGCAATGCTGAAGGGGTGGGGCTGTCCATCCCTTTTGGAGTCCACATTTCACCACAGTTGCTGTGGGTGCTGGACTCAGAACTACAGGATTTTTAAAAAAGAGAATAAAACCAACCAACCAACCAAACAAACAGAATAAAGCTAATCAGACTAGAACAATGAAAGTGATATAGGACTTCAAAATAAGATAACAGGAAATCAACAATGGCTATCACAATGTCTCTTGTTTTCTTCAAAATAGCTGTCCATACCATCAGGCATAATAAAATCAAGCAAAACAAAACAGAATAAAACCAATCAAAACATAACAGTGAAAATGATACAGGACTTCAAAACAGGGTGATAGGAAATCAACATTGGCTACCATAATATAATCCTATTATCTTCAAAATAACTGCCCATACCTTCAGACACAGTAAAATCAAACAGAACAAGATAGAATAAAACCAAACCTAACATAACTATAAAAATAATATAGGAATTCAAAACAAGATAATAGGAAATTAACAATGGCTACCACCTTCCCTTTTTAGACATTTCCTCCCCTATCACTTTCATAATATCTATTGCACGATTTGGGTCCCATCAACTCCTTCAGTTTTTTCATGCCAGGAGAAAACATGATGTTCACCCATATGAATCTGAATCATTTCACCCATGAACATGATCTCAAGTTGCATCCATTTACCTACAAGAGCCTCGAGATTATTCTTCTTTACAGCTGAGTAGCTTTCCAATGAAAGAAAATGCTGTGTTTTTCTTATCCATTTTATAATTGATGGGCAAGTTACTGCTGCTTTTTTCTGGTTTCCTGTTGCACGGAGTATTGTTTCTCTCTTTTGACTTTCAGTCTATGAATTTCCTTTCAAGTTAAATGTGTTTCTTGTATACAGCATAGTGATGGATCTTGTTTCTTGATCCACTCTCTCTGTGTTTCTTTTTATTGGTAAATTGAGGCCATCTGTGTTAATGGTTACAACTGGCATGCATTGGTTCATGTCTGCCATACTATCCTCCTGCTGTTGTCCCGCACTTTTCCCCTTAGTTCAATTGCCGGCCCTATTTGGTGATCCCCTTCTGCTACTGTTCCTGGAACCAGGGTCATCTTTATCTCTCTCTAGAAAATCCTTCAGCATTCTTCGTAGGGTTGGTTTGGTAGATCTACAGGATTTGATGCTTACCTTGATGGATTTTGATCTTGCATTGGTCCCATTAGTTTTTGTACCCTTATTTCTTCCTTTTGGTATGAGAATGTTTCTCCAATACCATTGTATGTCAGTAGCATTTAACTTTCTTTTGATTTTTATAGGGAGGCAGGAACTTACCACTAAGAGTTTACCTTGAGTTACAGAGGAAACTTTGGACTTGGGACTTTTCAGCAATGCTGAAACTGTAAGGAGTTTGGTAACTCTTACAGATAGACTGAATGTATTTTCCCATAAAGAGATGCACATGAGTCTTTTGAAGGTCGGTGTGGAATGTTATGGTTTATATCTGGATATACCCCTACAGCTTCATGCAATCACAGGGCTTTGAAAGGTCACTGGATTATGTAGATTGTCTTTGTTACCTTTCTTTCTTTCTTTCTTTTTTTGCGGCACCGGGGATTGAACTCACAACTTCGCACCTGCCGGACAGGTGCTTAAGCCACTGAGCCAAACTCCCAGCCCTGGTTTTTTTGAGGCAGGGTCACACTATGTAGCTCAGGCTGGCCTTGCACTCGTGTTGTAGCCCAACCCGGCCTCGAACTCACAAAGCTCCTCCTTCCTCAGCCTCCTGAGTGCTGGGATTAAAGGCATGCACCACCATGCCAGGCTTTTGTTGCTTTTCTTGTTGCTGGAACAAAATACCTGACACTGTCAAGTTAAATGAGGAAAGGGTTATCTTTGCTAACAATTTGTACAGGTTTCAGCCCGTAGTTGGCTGACTCCAAGGCAGGGCAGCATGGCAAAGGGACATGGCAGAGGAGAAACAGCCCACAACAAGGTAGGCAGGAAGCAGCAAGACAGGCTTCCATCTTTCCCTTTATATTTTATCCAGAAGTACCATTGACACACAGAATGGGGTTTCCCACTATTCATAATAAGATGCTAACCCAATCAGTGGGCTGATACAATTATCACACACCCTTAATCCAGTATCACACAACCATGATCCAGGCACCTCTCAAAAAACCCATGTACAAGCCCATGAAGCTTTGGGAAGACATCTAGATATAAGCCATAGCAGGGTCTTATAGCTAAATTGCTCCTAGGAAGAGGGATCTGGTTGGAAAATGTGGGTCATTGGAAAGGCCGTGGGCTAGAAGGATCTATCTCCCTCCCCAGTTCCTCTCTTTCAGTTTTTGCCATGCCATGAGCTGTTATCCTCTGCCATGCTCCTCTGCCATGCTGCCCTCCCTCAGAGTCAGCTGACTATGGACTTAAGCCTACAAAATGTAAGCCCAAATAAACCTGTCCTTCCTTGAATTGTGGGTGCCAGGTATTTTGTTCCTTTGTCGCAACAAAGGAAGTAACAGAGATATGGTAATTTTTATGAACATACAAAATATGTGGCTTTTCCTTGCCTATATTAAAGTGTAGGACATTAGCATCTTGAACTGAAACCAAGATATTCCGGGTACTGACACTTTCTTAGCCAGGCTGATGTTGGGAGCTGTTTAGCTCTTCATGGAGGGAAGCCCAGTGTTGTAAGAATAAGAAAGAAGTCAGAAACTGTAGTTTCCCATCCCATGGCTGGTGTTAAAGGTGATTTTAGGCAAGTCACAAAATGTGTTTGGGTCCCATTTCTTTATGTAGTACCTAGCCTTTGGGTTGGTTTGTCTGTAGGGCTACACCACACATTTCAAACATTCCAAACTTGTTTTCCACAAACCATGCACAGTGAAGTCCCCTCCTTGCCCTCATTCTGACTCTTTGCACTACACACACATCAGTACAGTCCTCTGTACTCCGCCTTCCTCAGCTCCTGACTTTGTAGCCAGACAGAGACCCTTATTTTTTCCTATATTTTGAAAGTTCTTCCCAAAAGAACTAAAAACATCATACCACAGCGATATATGTGCACCTATGTTCATAGCTGCCCAGTTCATAATAGCTAGATCTTGGAAACAACCTAAATGCCCCTCGACTGAGGAACGGATAAAAAAGATGTGGTACTTCTACATAATGGAATACTACTCAGCTATAAAGAACGATAAACTAGACATTTTCACTCTTAAATGGATGAGTACTGAAAATATACTTCTCAGTGAACTAAATAAGTCACACATATGTAACCATTGCATTGTTGCACTGGTGTGATGAACAGAAACAAAATCTATGTATATAAAAAATTAGTTAAGATAGTTAAAGAAAAAGAATTTTGAGCAAAAAGTTTTCTCAGGGTCATTTTTAGATTTCATTTTTAAAGCAAAATGTTCATTTGAAAACAATAGAGCAATCATAACAAAAAAGATAGTCATGTAGCAGGTTTCTCTTGATTCATTGAGGCAAAAGTTTTGTGTTAATAATTTGTTGGATAATGTTTCATGTCTATATTTTTTATTCTAAATAATTTCTGGGAATATAATAGTATGCAATGTGTTGATGATTGTTACTCTCTTGTTGGCTGGTTGTGAAATTGTTTTGTTTTGGTTTCTTGTTTTCTTTTTCTTTTTTTTTTAAAGAGATAACAATCGTTATGTACTTTTCTTTGTGACATTAATCCCTGCAACATTTTAGTGTTAACTGAAGACAAAAACCACACAATAATAACATTCTTGAAGGACTGCCAATACACACAATCTCTGAACGCCTACTGTTTTGTGAGAATTCCTGCTTAAAGCATGAAGTGATTTAATACATGTGCAGTGGCTTCTTTCCTATTTCAGACAATCTGCTGGGTCTTAAGATAACACTGGAGACATAAAGAAAAACTGAAAACAACTGGATTTTCTTGGAAATGTCTCTCCGTCCTAATGAATGTAAATCTCCTTTCCACCCAAGGAAATACTATCAGGAAAATTGTCAGAGAAGTGCTTTGCTTCTAGACTCAAGCACATACAACACTTTATTTTGGGATCAAATAATAGAAGAAGTTATACTCATTTTCTTGTTTTTGTAATATCTGAAATTAGAAGAAGACAGTCATGAAGCTCTAAAAATGGCTGGAAAGTTCAGTTACATCAGGACACACCTGGAAATTCTTTCATACCTTCAATTAAAACTCTGGAAGGGCTCTTTCTCTTCCTCCTACAGAGAGGTCACCTGAACCCCACTCAGTGAAAGGGAGTAAAACTGAATGAGTGAGACTGAGGAACATTTTGTAAGATGGCTGCCTGTCCAGTGTGATAAGGGCCTTCGAAGGACAGGCTGAATGTCTCTTTGGGCTTAAGCATTGGTTTGTAATGATAAGGGAATCGATTTCTCACAGTATTTCATTGATGGGGTTAAAAATAAGTTGAAAGATTTTTTTTCAGTGCTGAGGATAGAACCCAGGACCTTGCACATGCTGGGAATGTGCTCTGCCCTTGAGGTACCTCCCTATCCCTGTGCTGAAGGATTGGCAATGTGCCAGAATGAACCATGCTGAAAGAATTCTACTACAAATGTGACCAATTTTGTGATAGGAAGTCAGATGGCAATCATTGCTGACTTGCCAAGCCAGGAATTGTCCACCAATAAAGGTCAAAGTGAAAATTTAAATATTTATCTTGAAAATAGGGGGATATCTCAGGCTAAGTCCCATTCAAATGCCAAGGCCCTTCCAGCAAAATAAGTTCCCCTCTGCTCCTCAGATATTCTCCAGCAGTAAGGGCTTTTTGTTCTACATATTTGATGCCATGATTCCTCCGTTACATGGGACTTCTCTCTGCTTTTCAGACATCATAATCTTCCTACTATATGAACTTTACATGAGCCAATGATGAAACAGATCTGGAAATCTGAGAAGGCCAAGATAATTATAATTTTCATGGCATAATACAGAAAGGGAAAGAGTTGAATAGTGACTGAACTCGAGATCTAAAGAGGGTCTTCTCGAGTAATCTATTGCCTAGTGATCAGAATATGCATGCGAACAAACTACCCATGGGTGGAGAAAGACCACTTGAAACTATTAAAGGGAGAAATATTCCAAAGCACACAGAGGGCCAGAATAGAAAACATGATAATTCATCAGGAATCAGAATGCTGAGAAAACTACTGCTTCAGTAGAGGGTAAGAATATTATCCCTAACCTAGGTTAGCGCTTCTCTAATGCTGTCAAACAAAGCTTGAAAGTAAGATAAGGATAGACAAAACTGTCTCTAAGGATCATCATATCTTGTTTTTAAACTCATCAAATTTGGTACTGGACACATTCTGGCATGAAAATTTTGTTCTAACAGTCATTGTTTGGTACTTGACATACAAGACAGAACTTGTGAGTGTTCGTGGCCTTGTAACTTGTTACCCTTTCCAGCCAAAATAAGGGTAAATCTTGCCCTCTGAGCATCCTCAAGTGGTCTTAGCTTCTGTGGTCATTTTATATGTTTTTGTGCTCTTTCTGTCATGAGTTCTAAGAAAATGATAGCACTGAGAAGAAAGAGAGAATTACTCCATAGTACCACTGAGCGAAAAACAACCGCGGATATGAGAGTAGTATTTGCATTACTGATGTTGCCGTGGCACACAGTTTGTCTAGAACAACTGTCTCCACTATCATTAATAAAAAGAAATACTAGACAGGCTGATGTTGTGAAAGGAGTCAAAGCAGTAACACAACAGTGTTCCCAACCAAGGAAGTTAAAAGTTGTTATTCACTTGAGTAAGTGAGAAGCAGCTAGTGGGCTACAGTGTACTGAAAGATAGGATATGTGAACAAGCAAGTGTTGCATGCCAAGCTTTTAAAAACTTGGGACACTGAGTGATGACAGTGCTGAAGTCTTTCAGGCCAGGCACAGCTGGTTTGATAATTTAAAAGAAGAGGACCAGCATCCACAGTGTTATGAGACATGGCAGACCAGTGAATGCTAATAAAAAGGCTGCTGCTAACCACTGTGGAAGTCAGTGTGGAGATTCCTCAAGAAGCTAGGATTAGAGATCCCATCCAACCCAGCTATCCCACTTCTAGACATTTTCCCAGAAGAACTGAAAACATCATACCAGAGTGATATATGTGTACCCCAATTTGTAATAGCCAGATCTTGGAAACAACCCAAGTGCCCACCAATCAAGGAATGGGTAAAAAAGATGTGGCATTTTTATACAATGGAGTATTACTCAGCTATTAAGAAAGATTGTATTGAGACTTTTATAAGTAAATGGACACGACTTGAGACCATACTCATAAGTGAGATAAATCAAACCCACATGTGTAAACACCATATTGTCTCCCTAGTGTAAGAAACTAAAAAGTTTATATAATCCAAAATCTATAATAAACACTATGTAAGGGTAAAAAGCAGCTTGAAGAGCAAAAGTAATTGGGAAGGGAAATGGGGGAAAGAGGGAAGGGAAAAGGAAAAGATACAAATCTGTATATATGTATAAGTAAGATAACTAAAACGAACATACTGCTGAATGTATTAGTTATTGAGAAAGAACAGTTAATACTCGTATAATTAGACCAATTTTACATGTCTATATCTGTTGATGTAAACAACCATGTTGAAGATAACGATACGTAATATTGCAACCATTGTCAAGTTTCTATCATCCTGTTTTGTAAACCTATAATGTTACTGTTGTGCATTTACTCTAGTCGTTTGTTTGTCTCTTTTGCTTTTTGTCTTTCTTATGTGTCTTTTTTTTCTCTTAAATAAAAAAAAAATAAAAAGGCTGCTGCTGAATTCATCAATAGATTTCAAGACTGTAGAGGCTGAGGGTTTTATTTTCATCAACTGTGATGAGCATGGATGTCTGTGGAAAAAAATGCCATGTAGAACTTACATTGCAAAGGAGAAGAAGGCCTCGCCAAGCCAAAAACCAATGAAGTACAGGCTTACTCTATTGTTATGCTAGTGGAGATTTAAAACCCAAGCCTCTACTAGCTTATCATAGTGAAAACATGCCCATTTTCAAAAAGCATAAGTCAATAAAAAGCTCCATGTGATGAAGACAAACAGAGAGCTTGGGTCATGAGGCAGATTTTTTACTGAGTGAGTAAGTGAACTATTTGCTGGGGAAAGGTTTTCCTCTGAAAGTGCTCTTCCTTTTGGACAGTGTGCTCGTCCACCTTCGAGGCTTAGGATGACTTACTGGAAGCATTCAGCTTCATCACTGGGAAGTTCCTGCCACTCAACAGTACTCTCATCCAGCTCAAGGACCAGTATGTTTTCTCAAACTTCAAAATATTGTACACTAACGCAGTTTCCAGAGGTGTTTTGAGATCATTTCTGACACCCTATTAACCCGCACAGAATTCTGGAAGATGCATTTCGCTGTCCTGTCTTGCCTCAAACTTAGCGATAAGGCCAGAGCAAAGTCTTTTTTTTTTTTTTTTTTAATTTAAGCGAAAAAGAAAGAAAGAAAAAAAGACATGTATAACAAAGACAACAAGCAAAAGAGACAAACGACTAGAGTAAATGCACAACAGTAACATTGCAGGTTTACAAAACAGGATGATAGAAACTTGACAATTGTTGCAATACTGCGTATTGTTGTCTTCAGAATGGTTACTTACATTAACAGATATAGACATGTAAAACTGAACCAATCATATGAGTATTAATTGTTCTTTCTCAATAACGAATACATTCAGCAGTGTGTTCATTTTAGTTATCTTACATATACATATATACAGATTTATATCTTTTCCTTTTCCCTTTTCTCTTTCCCCCTTTCCAGAGCAAAGTCTTTTATAGGACAAAGAATTCAGCATGAAAGAATCTGTAGCCAAAAGCTATGACTCTGAAGGACTTCATAGGGTTTGGGACTGACCCTAGGCATGCAGATACAGAGGGAACAGCTGTGCATAATATTGTATTTTGGGGTCAATCCATGGGTTTTGAGATCAATGCTGCTGATATGGAGGAGTTGGATGGGTGTCCTGAAAAACTCAGCACGGAGGAGCTGCAAGGACTACAGAAGAAGCAGCAACAAGAGGTGGCTGAAGAGGTTTCTCCAGGTGAGGAGGAGATAAGGGAGAATAACTCTAGTTTTTTGATAAAAATCAAATGTGTGCAAAATGGACAAAAGTTCAAAAATCTGAAGTCCTGTTATGGTTTGTACCTAGTGTTCCTCCAAAACTTCATGCATTCATAGGTGGGGCTTTTGGGGGGTGGCTGGATCATGGGTGTGTGATGCTGGGATTAAGGGTGTGTAGCACTAAATCTGGGTGGAAAGGCCCACCCTGGGTATGGGTGGCACCACTCCAAATGAGGGTAGCCGGGATGGGATCCAAGGGAATCTGCTGCTTGCTGCCTCTTGCCTGCTCACCATGGACTGTTTCTCCTCCGTGGTGCCTTTCTGCTATGCTACCCTTGGAACCAGCTGAGTGTGTACTGAAACTGCTACAAACTGCCAGCTAAATATACTTTTATTTCTTTAACTTGTGCTGTAAGATATTTTGTCTCAGCAATAAGAAAAGTAACTAAGACAAGCACCATCTAGACCAAGCTCTGATAAGCAGAAATGTGAACTTACTGAATGACCAAATAGTTTCTCAATTTTTTTTTATTTTAAAGAGAAAAAAACAGAAAAATCAAGAAGCAAACTAACAGTTAAAAAACAACAACTAAAACAAAATGACTACAACAACAGCAACAACAGAAATGACTATATAGGATTTCAAAACAAGATGATAGGAGTTTAACGATGGTTGTTATATTGCATCTTCAAAGTAATTGCTCAGGCTACCAGGTACAGGCATGCAAAATTAAAAAAATAATATAATTTCCCTTTGAGCATTTTCTTTCTGTTTTACTATACCTATTGTAACTTTTGGATCTTGGATAAAAATGATGTGGTATATTTATATAATAGAATACTACTCATCTATAAAGAATGATAAACTTGAGGTTTTTATACATAAATAGATGCAACTAGAAACCATACTCATAAGTGAAATAAATCAGACTTCCATGTGTAAACACCATATTGTCAACTAAGACAAACAAACAAACAAAAAAATAAAAAAGACTGAAAGAGGAATTTCTCACTTCTGAGAAATTCTGAGAAGACAGAAGCAGTCCTCATTGTATAAATTTTTAGTGGCGGTGAAAGAGTGTTGGTATCAGAGCCTGTGGTGCAAGCTATAAAAAGGCAGAAAAGAGAAAGAACACCTGAGGTGCAAATGCCCTGTGTTCTCTTGAAGGAGACTCTCCTAAGCAGCACTCCACGAAACCTGTCCTCTTTGAGAGTCTCCTCCCACCATTCCATAGGCCATGGACTCCCAGCGAAGTTTTTTTTTTTAATTTGATTTGACCTTTTTTATTTTTTAGGCTCCCTTCTCATGTAAATCAATAATATACACTCCTATATTTTTATGCAGTGCCTCAAAAATGTGCATTATCTTTGGTTTAAGAATGCATTAAATTTATTTACATTATTCTTTGTGGGAAAAATTTGTTTGGTGCTTACTGTTTTGGTACTCACCATGCCTCTTGGAACCAACTAATGACAAGTACTGAGATTCTGGAGCAAAGCACAATAATACAGAAATAAAATATCTAGCTCACAAAAGGTAGAATTCACAATACTTAGAATCTAATAAAAAATTAGCAGGCATCAAAGTATAATATGTGCATGTATGAGTCTGCCAAAATGAAACCCATTTATCTGCATAACCAATGTACTAATAAAAAAAAGATGTGAAAAATTAAGATTGACAGACAGAGCTCATCTATAAAACAACAAAAAATTAGTAGGTATTCAAAGAGGCAGGAAAACATGACCTATAAGAGGGGAATAGCAACTGATTAAGAATTAACATAGAGAACACAATTTGCAAACATGAACATTCAAATTGCTCACTATATTTCTAATATTTAATGATTTAGAGGGATAACTGAATTTGTTAAATAGAGATTAAAACCTAACTATATATCTAAAGATTAAAACTATAATGCTGAAGATGAAAAATATACTGGATAAGATTAATAGAAGTTTATGGCTTGCAAAAAAAAAATAGTAAACCCAAAGACAGCACTAAAAACTACTACAAATAAAACACGGATTATAAAGGGCTAGAAAAAAAAAATAGATCATCAGTGATCCTAATGATCCATAAGACAATATCAGCTGGGCTAATAAACATGCAAGACAAACTACCAAATTGGGAAAAAGAGGATGGAAAATATTTGAAGAAATAATAGATGAAAATTTTAACGATAAGAACTACAAATTCACAAATTGATGAAGTTGAAGAAACTTCAAGCTAAGAAACTATACTAAGGTTTTTATAATCAGATTGCTCAAAACTTTTAATAAACTGAAAAATTGTAAAAGCAACCATGGAAATAGACACATTGTACACAGAGAAACAAAGATAAGGATTACAGCGCATTTCTCATTGGACATGACACAAGCTAGACAACGGAACAATGCTTTAAAAATACAGAGAAAAGCACTGCCAACCTTGAATTTTTACCTAGCAAAAGCATCTTTTAAAAGGAGGGTAAAAGGGCCGGGAGTTTGGCTCAGCAGCTTAAGCGCCTGTCTGCAGGTGCGAGGCTGTGAGTTCGATCCCCGGTGCCGCAAAAAAAAAAAAAAAAAAAAAAAAAAAAAAAAAAA
>RJWM01013923.1:0-36056 GCA_004363535.1 Dasyprocta punctata | reverse complement strand
GACCAGCACTTCAAGAAGATTAAAGGCAATCCTAAACAAAAATGAAAATGGTATCAGAGACATACATAATTAAGGAATGGTATCACACAGATACAGCATTAAGGAGGGAAAAGCAGCAGAAAAGGTAATGCCATGAATAAATATAAAGACTTTTCTTATTACAGTTATGTACCATTTAATGATGTTTTGGCCAATAATAAGGCAGTATTATGTGACAATGGTCCCATATTGCCTATAGATATCATAGTTACCTTAATTTGCGTAAGTACACTCTGTTATGTTTACACAATAACAGAATTAATTAATGATGCATTTCTCACGGCATATCTCTTCTCCTAAGCAATGAATACTTTATTTACATCTCTTTGTAGGAGACTGGACTGTTTAGAGCAATAATAATAATAATGTGTTGTGGAGTCTACAGTAAATAGAGAAGTAAAATGTATAATAATAGTAGTACATAGGCCAAAAGAAGATAAACAGAACAATAATGTAAGTTTCTTATGTAGGAAAATTCTTAATACAAACAGTGATAATTACAACTGAAGATTAGTGACAAATTTCAAATTACAACTGTCTTAAGCAACCTGTTACAACACTTTGAATAGTTTCTTTTTAAAAATTAAAAAAATTATTAGGACATGAATTGGCATACGTGATAAAGTCGCCAGCCACTTAGTTCATACATTCAGGTTTCATTTGCTCGGTGACCAAATCAAAGGAGGCCATATGTTTTGCTAAAAAGGAAAAAAGGATTTATTTAAAGCCAGCTCTGAGGAGACGGAGGGACCCATTTGCCTCAAGTCACCATCTCACTGTGCGTAGGCGGACAAGGGCCTGCTCCAGTAAGGAGCAGAGGGGAAGAAGAACGCGGAGAGGCCGTGTGTATCTCCATGCTCGCTTTATCACTTTCGGCCCTCTTCAGTTCATCTTCCTCTCTTGGGCTGGTGTCTGCAAATTCTGTCACTTCTTTGGGGTTGAGAAGAGGAGAAGGTGTTGGTTCTGTGCTCAGCAGGAGGAAATTTGGAGAAGTTGGTTTTCTCTAAAGAAAAAAACAATCTAACTTTTAAGGTTCCATTACAATAGTACGTCAGAATTCTTTTAATTTCCCCTTGCCCTCTTCTCCCCCTCTTCCCTCCATCTCCAGATCCTCTTCTCAATTGCAAAAGTTCTATCTCTTTATTTCCTATTGTCTTTTTTCTTTCGTTCTTTGAATTAGTTCTACTTTGGGCTTCTCATAGAAGAGAAACCATGTGATATTTAAGCTCGTGTGTCTGATTTATTTCACTTAGCACTTCTTTCTCAAGGTGAATCCATTTTCCCACAAATGAGTCAAGTTTATTCTTCTTTATGGCAGAGAAGTTCTCCTTTGTGTATTCATTATTTATTCATTCATCTGTTGATAGACATACTCTACCTCCAATAATTATCTATTATAAATTGTGCTGCTATAAACGTGGGTATGAATGTATCACTTTAACTCTTTTGAGAAGATACCCAGAAGGGTCATAGCTGGGTTAAATAGAGTTTCCAATTTTAGATTTTTAAGGAATCTCCATATTGATGTCCATAGTGGTTGTACTGGTTTACATTTCTACCAACAGTGTAGAAAGGTTCCTTTTCCCCCACAGCCTTGCCAGCATTTATTATTATTCGATTTCTTGATGGTAGCTATTTTTTCTGGGGTGATACAGAATCTTAGGGTTGCTTTAATTTGCATTTCTCTAATATCCAGTGAAGATGAACATTTTTCATGTGTTTATCGGTCATTTGTACTTAGTCTAAGAAGTGTCTTTTCATTTCAGTTGCCCAATTTTTTGATGTGGACTTTTATTTTTGGTGTCTAATTTTTTTAGTTCTTTATGTATTCTAGGTTTAGTCCTCTGAGAAGTATCTGGTGCAAGACTTTTAATACAAGGACAAAAAATTATTATTGGTGCTCCCTTGTTAATTTAATAAGTATGTTTTCATAGAAAAACAGATAATGGAGTGAAAAAACTAATCATAAGTACACAAATGCCTATTCTCAAGAATGTCATGGAGATTATTTGTTTAAAACAGTGAAGTTATGAATCAGAAGCCTGGGTGTGATAACTACACTTCTCACTAGTCATATTATGCTGGAAAATCATTCAGTTTCCAAACCCATCTGTCTGTGTTTGCAGCATGAAAGTAGACGTGACAAAGGTGACTGTAATATACCTCTCTCTGCCTCCCTTCCTGTTCTGGTCGAGGAAGGCTAAAATATTTAATACATTTTTAGACTTGTTTCTTTTGAAAATATTATTCTCTGCATGCCACAGAAATGTACAACATAAAATGCACTGCAGTCTGCAGTGCTATTTAAATCCAAGGTCCCCACTGTGAGGGTACTCCAGGAACTAAACTGTACTGTTTTACAGCATTTAAATGCCAGCCTGTCTGAGATGACTGATTTGTTTTTTAAGTCATATACCTACCTTTATGGGAAGCAGTCCCCAGGTACCAAACTATGGCCATATGATAAGACACAGACTAATCCTTTAAACATTTATAGCACTTTTGAGTTTTAGAAACACTTCTTTGTATCTTATTTTATTTTACTCCAAACTCAGGTGATACTTGGTATAGGTGTTACTATGCCAACTTTACTGATGAGAAAGTGAAGCTGTAGGACATTAATTTTATAGATCCTAAAGACTATAAGGCAAAGTGTTTTAAGAGATAATTTAAGTCTGCACAAAATGAAGCATTAAGAATAATGAGGTGGGCCAGGGGTTTAGCTTGGTGTAAGCACCTGCCTGGAAGGTGTGAGGTTGTGAGTTTGATCCCCAGTAGCAAAAAGAAAAGAAAAAAAAAAAAGAAAAAGAAAAAGAAAAAGAGGTTAGGGCTGGGGATTTAGCTCAGTAGCCCAGTGCCTGCCTGGCAAACACAAGGTCATGAGTTCAATTCTTGGTAAAAAAAAAAAAAAAGAATATTGAACTTAGCTGTAATTGATGTGGGTGTGCTTTTCTTTGATACATGGGGGAGGGAGGACTCTGAAATGCTTAGAGTAAACTTGGTCTATAAAAATATATTTGAAATACATAAAAATAATTCCCACTGTGGCTTTCATCTATATAAGAGATAAAGGTCAATGAGCTCCCAAAACTCCCATAAATTTGCCCTTGTCATCCATAGAAGCTTTGGAGTGTTCTGACTGGGCTTTTGTCTGTCGTCCCCAGCCTTGTGCTTAGAGAATTTCAGTCGACATAGCTGGTACTGGTCAGATCCATACAGGCTCAGGTCTGGAAGACCAAGAGCCAGACATTTCCAAATCATTGTCGATTCCTGTTCGGGCTTCAGGGGCTTGGAACTTACTGTGAGACAAGCCTGCTGGTAAAATACTGATAGTCTCCCTAGATGTCCTTTCCCTGGAGGCATTAGGAGCTTGTTCCTGGGCCCTTTTCCACCCAAAGGACCTCTAAATCAAGCATTGCACAGCATTACCTCATTTAACCCTCTGACGGGTACAGACAAGGGAACCGTTATTTTATTGAGGAGAAAACCAAGATTCAGAGAGGTTAGGTAAGTTGTCCACGGTCACAGAGCTAGTAAATAGGGGGCAACAGCCTGTGTGCATATCCTCTGCTAAGTCAACAAGAACCGTTTTACAGATCTTGGTTTGTCATCTGTAGAGAAAGGATGGCCTGGAAGGTCTCTAGAGGCTTGATAGAGATTCTTGGTTTTGATACCGTACTTGCCGCTGAAGGTTCTTCTGGTAGCCACCAGAGGGCGCTCTGCTCACACATTAGAGGCTGAGTTCAGCTACTCTTGTCATCAGCCTAACGGATATAAATTCCGTTATATTAAAAAAGAGCAAAACAACAGATACACTTTAGCAGAAGGCATTAGTAGAACTTCCGATAGAGTTTTTAAAATAAAGGGAACTGAGTTGGAATTGCTGAGGTTCTCCGCTTGGGAAATTACAGCATGGGCTACTGTGTGGCTGGGACCTTCAGAGAATCAGAGCTGGGGAGTTGGTTACTGAAGGAGAAGGACCATCGCGTTTTCCCCAAACGTCAGCCGCTTGCATTCCCATATCCCCTCACTCCGTTCTTGCCACATCCCCATGCCACTGGTAACAGTTCCTAAATATTTGTGCTTACATTCATGGATCAATTTTCTTTAGATCAGTGTATTTTTTAAAGGAAGATTTATACTACCATAAATAGAAAACCATGACTTTTTTTTTTTAACACAATAAGTACTTTTGTGGAATATAACCTTCACTTTTATGATCATACAGAGAAATAAGTGTTTTCAATAAATATTTATTGATGGTATCAGTATAAACATTCAACTCCATGCTACCTAAAATAATATTGGATATCACATTTGGGAAATGCTGAGGCAGTCGCTAGACCACCTTGAGGATTGTGGCCAGACCTTGCCAACAGGGAAGCGGTGGCCTGGTGTCAGGGCTGAAGTCAGGCTGCTGGCCTGGTCGCAGAGGGTGCGCGGCAGCTCCAGCAGGGAGATGCCGAGTGAGAACACTGTTGCCATGTCTTTTTTGTTTTCCAAAAGAGGCCTTAAATCTTTTTTTCTTTTTAACATGCCCTCTAGTTTGAAAACTTCTTAAAACACAGCGAAGGATTAAAAAAAAAAATCAACTAACCAACCAAATAGCCCAACAGAAAACACGTTTAACCAATGGGTTGCCAGATTTTACCTTAGGTGTCTATGACAACAACTTTTTTCTCCCTTTAAGTTTTAAGTGTGTGAGAGAAGTCTTGGGGAGGTCATTTCTGAAGGTTCATTCCAGACACAAAAACTGTGGTTCAGCTGCCTTTTTGACTGTAGAGTACAGTGGACCTTCCTGGCTGCTGTACTTGAACAGCTAACGGGAGACCCAAACCCTTCCAATCTTTAAAACCAGCTCCAATCTGATCCCTTACTAAGAAGTCACCCCTTCCCCCAAGGATTTTCCCCAGGCCCGACCCTCAGTTTCTAAGCTTGTGTTGTCCTTTCCTAGATGAGTGATTAATCTCCAGGAGACAGCTCTTCTATTATGCTGGCCAGCCATTTACCTCTGTCTTCATCATTTTGTTGTTCATTTTCTTTTCCTGTTTGCCAGGCCTCTCCTCTGACAGCAGCAGGTATATTGAAGACAAGATTTGGATTTCAGACACTAATCCCTGACTGCCCAGTTCTGTGATTTACCATGCTTACTAACTCCTCAGTGGGTTTGAGGATGTAACTTCTCTGGTGACAGAGGTGGTGAGGGGTTCCAGGAGTCCCAGATTTTGAGCCTTCTCCATCTCTGAGGGACCATTTTAGGAAGAGGGCCTGGGCCTCTGCCCCAGTCTGCAACCCCAGCCTTTTCCAATTCAGTGACTGTTATCCTTGGTACTTCTAGTGTTGGTTCCCAGAATGACTACAGACAGTCTTGCTCTGGAAAAGTGGATGATCACAGCCTTCAAAGAGAGCAGCTCTGTACCCCATTGCTATGCACAAAGTCACACACGCATCCCTCTAGGCACGCTCCCAGCTGACCATGAGAGTGGCTCACTGGATGCACTCAAGGGCAGCTCGCCTGTTGGCTGGAGAGCAACCAATGATCATCTGGCCTATGATAAGTTGGTGGGCTGGCCCCATCTAATTCTCCATCTCAAAAAACATAAATAGGAAGTTCAGGGAGTAATGGGCAAAGCTGAGGGGGTCCGTGGGACCCCAAGAGCAAAAGTGGTTTGGTACTGGCTGTCTCATCCAAGGTGTGGATTGCAGGATATCCAGCTATCTAACCTTTGAGTTCCATGAGGTCTTTGTCTCTGGGCCTTTTTAAGCTTGGCGGGAAAAGATTTGATTCAAGTATCCTTCTGCACACATGTATTCACTTATCCTGCAGAGAAAGTGCTGTTTGGCTTCTAGCTTGGGGCCAGGGGTCCCCAGGCGAGGACTGTTGCAATCATTCTCACTTCCTGAGGGTCCCAGCTGCTCTTGCCTGCTCTGTGTTGACATCTCATCTTCCAGATTCAGAGTGAACCTAGCCTCAGGACTTGCTGCTACAGAACATGAGGAGAAAGGTTATGGGTAATGTCCATTAAATCAAAATTGGAAAAAAACCAAAACCAAAACAAAACAAAAAACATGGTGGAAAATCAGCCATAAAGCCCAAGCGTAAAAACTCTGAATTACCAATGTCTCCTCTGCTCCTTGGAGACCAGTTCAGGCTGGGAACCTCTCCGCATCCATGCAGTAACCACTGCTCAGCTCTAAATGCCTCTGCACGGTTTTTTCAATGCTTTCTCCCCAGGTCTTTCATTGGACTTTGCCCCCAGCTTTTCAGCAGGCTGGGGACACTGAAATAGCTAAAACAGATGGCCTTTTAGGTCCCTCCCAGGAATGTGGTCTGCCTGTGGCCACCTGCTGGAAGCAAAAGTTCTGGAACCTAAAAGTTCCAGAGGCTGACAGAGACAGGTCTATCTGTCTTGCCTTGGGTGCCTGAGACAAAGAGACTAAGGGAGATTATCTTCTTGAGAGAGTCTCAAAATGGAAAAAAGAGAGCTAGTTCTTTGGTGTCTTAGGGAACTGCACTTCCTTCCGAGTGAAAGCAGCGGGACTATATGCCTTACGTAACCCTGTACTGGGAGCCCTGCAGACTCAGTTCTATGGGGGCCAAAGAGGAGCCAGTTTTGAACTACACTGAGCTCAGCCTAGAGTCAAGAGTCGGCACCCCCTCCTCCAAAAATTCCAGAAGGAACCCAGAAATCCCTGTATCTTCTATTTAAACTTGTTTGTCCTCTCTGGGGACATCATAAGTTCTTCATTCTGTCACAACTTAATTTGGGTAAATGAATATTTTATATTTGAGCAAAGAAAAGAAGACTCCATCATCTTGTCTTTTATTTTTATTGGAGATATACACTACTTCAGCTATCATGAGAACAAAATGAGTTTTGATTTACTTTCGTGGCTGAGCCACCAGCAACAGGACTTTTCTATTGGAAAATTCATTGTGAATTCTAAGCAGCTCTCATGCATCAATCATGCCTGTTAGACTTAATTTATTTCTATGTGGTGCCTGATTGTGTCTACAAAGCTATTTATTTTTAGTAGTAATCTGCATTTCAGCAGGACCTAAAGAATCCCAAACTTTTCTACGGCATCTTTTATTAATATGAAAAGTAATTTGA
Organism: Dasyprocta punctata; assembly: GCA_004363535.1. Classification (NCBI taxonomy): domain Eukaryota; kingdom Metazoa; phylum Chordata; class Mammalia; order Rodentia; family Dasyproctidae; genus Dasyprocta; species Dasyprocta punctata. The sequence continues at coordinate 28,902 of RJWM01013923.1, read as the reverse complement.
CCCGAAAAGAGCAGAAATATGTCAACAACTTTTTCTTAGGCATTTCTTTCCCATGGTTCAATGTAATCCAATCCCAGATGCGCAAAAATTTCTTCTTCACTTTCTGCTTTGAGAAATATCCTCTGAAAGCATAAAAGAAATAGGTACATTAAGAATTTTTTCTTAAGCATCTCAGTACAGACACAGTGAAAGTATTATTTGTAAGACTGTCTTGTTAGAATGAATTATTACCAGAACACATTTCCCTGCATCTGAGTATAAAAAGTCATTGTGACTAATTTTGGTAATTTTTACATTTTCCATCCAAGAATATGGTACCAAATAAACTAAGGTAAAATTATGACATCATTCTATAGTCAGCAAAAGGAGTTTAGATATTTTCCAATGAGTCTGTAGTTCTTAACCATAGCTGCTAATTAGAACCACCTGACAGAATTAAAAAAAAAAAACTTGAAACTTGAGCTACACCTCAGTCCAATGAAATCAAAACCTTGTCAATCTATTTAAAATCTATTTAGAAGTTCTGAGTAATTTGAAAGTGCAGCCAGAATTATATGCTAATGTATTAGTAATTATAATATTATTGGTGTGTGTTGGGGTCTCTACAACTTTTATACCTACCCAAACCCCATCACCCTCCCACTGCATCTCTTCAGGGTCTTCCTCTGTCAATAGCACAGCTCTGGCCATACTGAAGCTACTCACTGACTTGAACTATTTGCTATGCATTATTCTGTATGTCTCCCTAAATTGCAGTATATGACTCTGCCTCCACCTGCATGCTCACATCTGAGGATTTCCTGCCAGGATCTACGAGTCCTTCTTCTGTGAGCTCTGTATTGAACTTCTTTGGGACCCTTCCCTGCTCCACTGACCTACTCCATGCAGGAGCACACAATTCAAGCCTGGCCTATTAGAGCTACGGTAATGGACTCAGGGATAGCCATAGGACCTAGGCTTGACCAGTGAACATCACCTAGGATTCTTGCTGGAACTATTAGGAAAGAAGCTCTTCCCTGTTGCTGTAACTGGAAGAATGGGAAATCCCTGCCTGAGAATGAAACCAGCACTCAGGATGCCTGAGCACCTGGATACTGCTGCACCTGAAGCCAATATTATCCCCAGACACTGCTTCTTGCCTATGCCACCTTGGGTTTAATTTCTGACACTTGTAACTGAGACAGCCCTAACTAAATACACCTAATTCAGATTATAATCTGCTACAGGGAAACGATCATTATTTCTAGTTATTGCATCTTCTTTCACCACAGAGCCAGGTTTAGTGTCCTTGACCACCAAAAGAAGAGTAGCCCTTGGCACTCATGGACTTACCAGTCATTTCTTTAACTGTTCATAATCTATACCTGACCTGAATTGTGACCTCGGCATATGGCTGGTGAGTGAGCTTAGCCAACTGCCCATCTATATCTTCAAGCATCTCTGTTGTTCTTCTTGCAGGTTAATGACTTACAGGGTCACTCAAAATGGTACTGCCCCTGTATTTGAGGGTACTTTAGTTGCATTTGTGATTTGGGAGAAATCCTTGGTTTTCTCTGCAGTTCTAACTCACTGAAAACATTAAGGATATGGCAAACTGAGCTCTGTTCACTGTTCTGGCTACAGAGGCCCAGATAGGTTGTCACCAGAGCCAAAGCATCCTGGCTGGGTGAGGACTCTGTCCTGTGAGAGTCTCTCCAGCACTTCTCAACTTGATGAGCTGGGAAAGCATACTTGTAGTAAAGGAAACTGTATTTGAACATGAAAATCAGTTCAGGAAAAGTGCTCAGGGAGCCATCCTCGGGGTGAGAGTCAATGTAGCCCATTTCAAGAAGAAAACCCTACCTTGGTCTTGTCATATAAAGCATGATTATCCAACATCATTTTCCGTTCATGTGTGGCATAGCGCCGGAGGTCTCTCTCAAACTGCTGGAAAGAGATAATTAAAATAACACGTTTTGTCAGGTCTAGAGCGTCTTCAGTATTAGATGTTTACAGCTGCATAAGAACCTGTAGGGAAATATCTATCTCCATGACCCCTTCTCACAGTGACCTTTTCCCCTAGGGCAAAGCTCTCTGATGGCAGACCTCCATGCTCTTCCAACCACAACAGAATGTAGGCTTTGTGAGAACAAGAATATGATTTATTTTGTCCATAACACTATTCCCTCACCAAATAGTGTCTCATAGATAGAAGATATACACTGGATGTTTGTTGAATGAATAAATGGGTAGTTCAAGCACAGTGTGCCAGGTAAATGCTGGATAAATAATTTTATTCTAAAATTTGGATATCATTACTGTAAAAGACAAGGTGAAGTCACGGGGCCCCGATTCTAGCCACATTTCGTCCCTACCTGACTATGCATTTATTGGCAAGTTATTCAGCCTCTCTGAATCTTGGTTGGCCAAGGATGGAGGAAATATCTTAGAAGGCTCCCTCTTACTGCAACATCCTCTCGTGCTAAGATTCTACAAAGTCACCCGCCCCAGAACGACATCTCTGACGATCAGGAGTGGGTGTTCAGGCTTCAGGGAGCAAAACCTGAAGATTAAGACAGAGGAAAGGATACCTTGCCAGCGAGGACAGTGAATAATATCGTCAGTGAAACTGGCTTTCCTGAGAGAAGCATACATCTGGACATTTTGTCCTTTGAGTGTGCATTAGGGAGGAAGGCTGAGATGATTGTGTCGTGCTGTGGTGGGGAACTATTTCCTATCACAGTGGAGTTAGCTGGTGCTGGATGAGGAGATGGGCTCCCACCAGAAGTTCTTCATAAAGGGATAACGAGTCAAGCTTGTGGAAGATTGAAGTGAAGCAGATTTCTGATACAGTAGCTAAAAGTCTGTGAGCAGGAGCACTGCTTAGCCCACCACCTTCCCCTTCCCTCCCAGCCCTGGGCCACTGCCTCCCTGCACCCAGCTCTTAGCTGGGCACTGGCTGCTCACAGTGTGGGCTGGGGTAACTGGAGAGGCCGGGAGGTGGAGGCAAATGGGGAGATGGGAGCAGTGAGGGGCTGTTTCCACCTCTCCAGCCTGTGGTTTGGGGGGAAATAGCTTCCTGCACTTGTCTGCAAAAGCCTCAGGAGCATCTCCCACAGATAGTTAGGAATTACAATAATGTCTTACATTTGAAGTGATTAAATTTGCTCAACAAAGTGACCGTGTGTAGATATGTTGTGGGTGTTTGGAATATATCCATGACAAAACGACTGCCCCAGTGAAGTTCAGATTCCAGCAGGGGACATGAACTCTTCACAATAACAGAATAAATAAGTTATGAGGTATGTTAAAAAGTAAGTGCTGTAGACTTATTAATAATGTGATCGTGGTAGGCTTACTTGAGAAGGTGCAAAGGATAACTTCTATTGTATCAGTTCCTTCTGGTACTGGCTGCAGAATGGTCAAAAAGAGAAGTAAAATTCTTTTTTAAACCTTAGTTGCTGCTGGGGGCAGACTGCCACACAGACATCATATGGGGAATTGAATCTACTCAAGGAAACTTTCTAGAATCTAACAGTACCCTGCATAGTTTGAGACATACCAGACTGACCAGTTTACCTCCTTACCAGGGCACTCCAAGGGATTCCCAAGATTTATGACCATCTTGATTTGTGTCAGTTCCCAACTACAGGATTTGCCTCATTTCTGCTGTCCTTTCCCAGAGAATGCCAATCTGCATGCGCCCACTGCTCCCTGGTAAGAGCCTCAACAAGAAGAGATGCATCGTGGTGGGCTAGAGGCAGCAATGCCCACAGGATGCTTTGAGTGTTCACCAAATCCATAAGTTCTCAGAAATTGGAGGCAAACAAAAACCATATGAAGGCAATTTGAAGAAGAAGCTTGTCAGACAAATTCCAGTATCAGGAGTGTTTAGAAAAAGAGGCAGGATTGCTTTAGGATCCTGTTCCTGCTTACAGCCCAGGTCTGGCAAACATGCCATTTTGGGAAAAGTTCAAATCCTCCTGAAGTAAGAACCTTAGCTAGGTGGTTACCAGGCTGCTGGTTGGAGTCCAGCCTAGCAGCCATTACTCAGTGCCCACCCGTCTTAACTCAGCTCCCACTGAGAGACAAACCCCAGCAAGTGAGATGCTCTCAAGAGAGGGGCTTCTTGGGTCAAGGCACTGAGGAAAGTAGAAGCCAGAAAATCATTCAGAGAGCAGTGACTGAGTTAGGACCAGTGAGTCCTAGAAACAGAGAGGAACACAGGACTGGTCCTTGTAGGGACCCCATACCAGACACTGGGGGCTACAGTAAAATAGTCATGACCAATGAGACCGCAGGGTGGAGAAGGAGCTGGAGCAGTGCTGGAGTGGGCAGTCTCCCCCACCCCAGCACCACTGAGCTCTGTTCCTGTGTGGGGTCCCTCTCACCACTGTCATCCAAAGGCTGCTGAGCCCTGTGCCCATGTGAGCTACCTCTCGTTGTCCTCCAAATACTACTGAATTCTATACTTCTCCCAAGCCCCAAATACCATGAATTCATGTGCTGGAAAGAGACTGTGTGGTACAGAGAGAAAGACTGGTACAAGTAGAAAGCTGAAGAGGAGTGGTGTGGTCAGAAGGTTTGGCACAGTGTGGTAACCTGGAGTGGCAAAGAAGGAACAGAAAGAACAGATGTAAGCAGCTGCAGGGAGTAACACAGAGAAATAAGGGGACAAAGATTAGAGAAGTCCCTCCAGAGATCAGTGGAAGATTGTGCACTAGACCAGTCCTGGTGTGTCCTTTGTGTCCCCATACAACTGAAGGTGTCCAGTCATTAGGCAGAAGCAAAAACCTCCAACCACTTATGCCCATAGGAACACAGCTGAAATCTAGCAGAGCTCTGCCTGCAGAGGAATGAGAAACAATTGCGGTGGTTTATCTGGACCCCACAGCCCCTTCACTCCCTGGTAGGCAGAGAACAAATCATTGGAGGGGGCCCAGTCAAGTACTAGTTGATACCAACCTCTCAGTCATCATCACAGAGGACTGGAGTTCAGACCCTGAAAGTGTTACAAGACATGAGCAGTTCATTTTTGAGCTAAGGGCTGAGAACACATTGGTTGAATTCAGACTGCAGTATAAATAGAACTGAGAGGATGCTTTATTTTTTTGGTTCTGTATGTGGGTTTTTTTTTTTTCTTTTCATCTGGTATTGCTTTTTGAAAGACGGAGTGTGGGGGAGGCTGTCGTGTGCTAGATAAGAGTACAGGAATCTGAGCTATTGCTCTTACCAAGCTACGCCAGGTTTTCCCTTGCCAAAGGTTGTTTCAGTAAGGTTAACTAAAGTAGCTATTTGGTTTCATCATAAATTTGTCTCAGTCTTCCTATGCCTTCCACAACATTCCATTTAAACTTCTTCCACCCTTTCTTTTTTTAATTATTTTTTCACCCTTTCTTTTTACTTTCTCTCTCACACTCTCTCTAATCATCATCCCTTTCCCTTTCTTTTGCATTACACAAAAACTATCAACAAAACATATTTTTATTCTTCTTTTTTCTTTCTCTCTTGCATCAGGTATTACTTTTAGTATGAGCTAGGGGGTTGTTAATGTGCTGGTAAGAGCATAAGTGCTAAAGCTTTTATCTCTATAGTTCCTTATTACACCAAAGGTTGTTTCATAGGGTTAACTGAATCAGTTTTCTGGTTGGGTCATAAATTGGACACAAATTCTCTACTCCACACCATGCTCCATTTAAACTTCTCCCCGCTTTTTCTTACCTTCTCTCTCATACCCTCTCAGATCTTCTCTCTGTCTCCCTTGCTTTGTGCAACACAAATACCATTAACACAATGCATTTTTATTCTTTCTTTTTCTTTTCTGTTTTTGTCCTCTCTTAAAATATATACATGAAGAGAACAAGGCCACACCTGGAAGCAAGCCCTGTCTGGGAACCAGAGTCATGTGCAGGCCTCCACCAGACTGGGGACAGTCAGATCCAAGCCTTTCCCCATGAGTCAGTGCCATTTGCAGACTGCTGCGGGGAGAGAACAAGGCCATACCAGGAAGCCAGCCATGTCTGGCAACCTGTGCCATGCACAGGCCTCCGCCAGACTGGGAACAGCCAGACCCAAGCCTTTCCCCATGAGTCAGCACCATTCACAGACTGTGTGGGGATAGAATAAAGCCACACCAGGAAGCAAGCCCCATCTGGGAACCAGCCCCATGCATGGGTCTCTGCCTGACTGGGCACAGCCAGATCCATGGACTGGCAAACAAGAAGTACCAATCCCCTCACCCCATAAGTGACCAGCTGATTAGGAGAAACACAAGCTGTGATGATAGCTATCAAGGTGAAATACAACTAGATGCCTGTGGTGCTTTGGTGTTTTACTGACCTTGTAGGTCTAGGGTCAGTGGTCTGATCATCAGTTAAGAAGATAGCAGTACACAGTATGGCATCTGGGGGGATCTCCTGAGGGTTATAGCCATTGTTGGTTCCCTGTTGTCTTGTTTTGAAGTCCTATATCATTTTCATTGTTATGCTGGGCTTTATTCTCATTTGCTTTGTTTGATTATGTGAAATTCAATGGCATGAGCAACTATTTCAAAGATAGCAAGATATATTATGGTAACCATTTTAGATTTACTATTGGCTTGTTTTGAAGTCCTTTATTACATTCATTGTTTTGTTTTTATTGGTGCTATTCTATCTGTTCTGTTTGATTTTTACTATGTCTGAGGTTATCTGCAGCTATTTTGAAGACAACAAAAGGTATTATGATAACTATTGTTAATTTCATAATAGTTTGAAGTCCTGCATCACTTACACTGGTTTGTTTTGATTGGTTTTGTTCTGTTTTATTTTGCTTGGTTTTATCCTCTTTAAAATAAAATTATATATATATATATATACACACACACACACACACATACATACATGAAGTATCTGTATATGTAAAATGTCAATAAGAATTAATTATTGCTTTAGTATCTTTTATTGACATATCAGGTGAAACCTCACCAAAAATTGTATATAAGGGATTTATACACAAATTTTCTACCGGAATATCAATTGATTACAAACTTCTTACGGCTTTCCTCCATCTCTGCTTACATTTCCTTTTCTTTCCTTCTTTTTTTTCTGGTACCTGCAAATAACCTCTCAAACTCTCTCTGCTCTCTCCCTTCAATACAGATATAAAAATATTACTAAAGTCTTATCTCTTTTCTTTCATTCATTTACTCTTTTCTCCTTTTACTTCTTCCCTTTTTCTGAACATTTCTCCTTCCATTATACTTTACATTTCAGCTCACTCTTCATCAGCATTATTTCATTGTCTTCTTGGGATATTGGAAAAAGTACAAAAATTTTAGAACAAATTTTATATTATATATTGATAAATGGTTGATTCTGTAGATGCTGATATAATAGGCAGTTTTTCTCTCCCTGCAACACAATGATTAGGACTGATCATAATGTAGAGTATGTCAAGTAGGTAAGAGAACAGCAGAACATAACAAAAGCCAAGGTCATGTCACAGGGAGGCATGCACTAAAGAAATGTCTACAGTTAAGTACCGAGTTTCTACCCTAACTGATCTTAAATGCTCAGCACAAAAACACTAGAAACATGAAAAAATGAGGCAAGAAGATGCCTCTAAAATCTCCTAACATTTAAAAGTTGATCTCACAGGCACTGAAGTGGAGGATGATTAGGCAAAGAACTAAAAATCGAATGGTTAAAATGTTTGAAGAGATAAAGAAAAAAAAAACAAATAAGCAAATGTGTAAGATGTTCAATGAACTGAAAGAGAATATAAATAAGCAGATAAAATATGTAATTAAGAAAAAGTTCAACCAGCTTATAGTGAAGAAAGAAAAACCAGTTAATTGAATTAAAGAAGACAAGGCAGGGTATAAGTGACCACTTTAATAAAGAATTAAAGGTTTGTAAAAAACACAAGTGAAAGCCATAACAGTAGTCATGACCAATCAGAAGCCAGAATATCAAGATCTAATGACAAGAATGATGTAGTAGATCATTTACTCAGTGACACTCTAAAAACAAGAAATTACAGGGAACTGATTCAAAAGCTCAAAGATGACTCTAAAAGAACTTAAGAATTATTGGAGTCAAGGAAGTGCTGGAGAAGGAAACTAAAGATATAAAAGTATATTTACTGAAATCATTGCAAAAAACTTACTTTCCATATCTAGAGAGTGAAATGGATGCCCAGCTAAATGAGGAATTTAGAGCCTTAAATAGGTACACAGCAAAGTAAAAATTCAAGAAATTAGACAAGAGAGAATACTCAAAGCCACTAAAGGAAAAACCTATCAGAGTAATAGCAGATTTCTCAACACAAACATTAAAGACCAAGAGAGCTTCAAGATTTTTAAGCCATAAAAGGAAAACAATTATAATTCATATTACTATATCTTACAAAATTATCTTCAAAATTGACAGAGAAATAAAAACCTTTCATAACAAAGAGAATGTGACAAAATTCATGAGTATCATATTAGCGCTGCAGAAAATATTCAAGGGAATTCTAAACAGAGTCAGGGATTTAAACATCACTAAGGAGCCCAAATGAATGAACACATCTAACTGGGACAGTAGTTAACCACAGGTAATGTAGAAAAGAATCAGCACTGAAAATAAAATACAATGAGATGAATCAATAATTGGCTTTCAGTAATAATGCTCAATGTAAATGGTCTTAACTGCAAATAAGGAGACATGGACTGACATACTGCAACAAATAAAGACCAACTATATATTTCCTGCAAGAAACACACCTCAGCCACAGAAACACATAGACTGAAGATGAAAGGATGGAAAATGATACTCTATGCAACCAGAGCACAAAAGCAAGCAGGAGTAGCTATCCTCATTTCACACAATGTGGATTTCAACTCAAAACTAATCAGAAGAGACAAGGAAAGTTATTATGTATTGATAAAGAGAAAAATATAATAGGAAGAGATAACAATGGTAAATATATTATGCACTAAATGTTAGCTCACCTGATTTTATAAAACAAAAATTACCAGAAATGAAAGAACAGATAGATATCATCAATACAATCATAGCGAGAGACTTAAATATCTCAGTCTTTAAAAAAAAAACAAAACAGGTCGATCAGACAAAAAAATCAGCAAAGAAATATAGTAAGTGTCCAACTTACAAATGAGTTCTATTCCAGGAGATTTGTTCATAAGTTGGATTTGTTCCTAAGCCAATAAAGTGAGTCTTATACAGTACACCTATGAAAGTTTGCAACTTGAATGTTTGTAAGTCAGAAACTTACTGTATCAGAGTTGAACCACACCGTCAAGCAAATGCACTTAGGGAATACCTATAGATTATTTTTACCACCACCAACAGAATATACATTTTTCTCAACAGCACACAGAACTCTCTTTAAAATGGGCTGTATTTTAGGATATAAAACATGTTTAAATACATAAAAAATAACTGAAATAATTTTTTGTGTCCTATTGAATCATAAAGGAATGAAACAAGAAATTAGCAGGAAAAGAAACCATAGAAACTAGGCAAACAAATGGAGATTAAATAACACACTCTGGAATAATCAGCAAGTCACAGAAGAAATCAGGGAAGAAATGAAAAAGTTCCTAGAATTCAACAATGTTAGTATATTATACCAAAATCTACGAGTCACAATGAACACAGCTCTAAGGAAGCTTATAGCTGTGAATGCTTAGAAAAATGCAGCAATCTCAAGTAAATAAATTAATGATGCATCCCAAGGTCCTATAAAAAAAGAGCAATCCAAAACCAAAACTTGTAGAATGAAATAAAATAAGAGAGATCAGAGTGGAAATCGATGAAGTTGGGACTAAAAAATACAAAAGATAATGAATCAAAGAGTTGATTCCTTGAAAGAATAAATAAAATTGGCAAACTCTTAGCCAAACTTACCAAATGAAGGGAAGAGAAACCACATATCAATGCAATTAGAAATGAAATAGGTGAGTTTGCAATGGACACCACTGAAATTCAGAGGATTGTAAGAAACTATTTCAAAAACATATTCCATGATTTGGAGACTCTAGAAGAAATATATAAATTCCTAGGCAAGATTGACTTACAAAATTCAACCAAGAAGATAGAAAATCTCTGAAAAGACCAATAATAGGCACTGAAACTGAAGAAGTAATAAAAATTCTACCAACTAAAGACAGCTCAGGAACCAATGGATTCATCATTGAACTTTACCAAAACTTCAGAGAAGAATTAATGCTAATACTCTTCAAATTCTTTCATGAAATTAAAGTAGAAGGAATACTTTTAAAACCATTCCTTAAAGTTAGTATTTCCTTGATACCAAAACTAGAAAAAGACACAACAGCAAAACAAAAATAAAACTATAGGCTAATATCTTTAATGAACATAAATGCACACCAGTTCAACAAGATAGTTGCAAACAGAGTGCAACAAATCATTAAAAAGACCATGTTCATCACAACCAAATTGACTTCATCCCAGAATTGCAAGGATAGTTCAACATACATAAGTCAACAAATATAGTACACCACATAAATGGAAGATTAAAATCATACAATCATCTCAACAGATGCACAAAAAACCTTTGGCAAAATCCAAAATTCTTTCATAATAAAATCCCCAATGAAAATAGGTATAGTAGGACTTACCTCAAACTGATACAAGCCATTTGTGAAATGCTCACTGTGGACATCATATTGAATGAAGAAAAACTGAAAGTATTCTCTTTAAAACCAGGAAAAGAAAAGGGTACCCATTCTCACCACTTCTGAGAAATATAACACTCAAAACCTTAGCCAGAGCAATCAGGCAAAAAAAAAAAAAAAAAAAAAAAAAAAAAAAAAAAAAAAAAAAAAAAAAAAAAAAAAAAAAAAAAAAAAGACATACATAAGAGAGGAAGAAGACAAGGATCCTCATTTGTAGATGACTTAATCTCTTTCAAAGGTGATCCAAAAAATGCCACCAGAAGACTCTTACAGTTAAAGATAATCATATTACAATGATATATTCATACCTATATATATAGCATCATATTTTACAATAGCTAAATTATGGAATCAACCTTGATAGTCACCCACCAACAAACAAATGGATAAAGAAAGTGATATATATAGAGTATTATTCAGCCATAAAGAAAAATTGGAATCATTTGTAGGAAAAAGGATGGACCTTTGAAACATAATGTTAAGTGAAATAAATCAGACACAGAAATTAAATATTGCATGGTTTCTCCTACATGAGAAACTCAAAATGCAAAAATATTTAAATAGCTAAATAAAAGAGAGATGATAGTGAAAAGGCAGTGAAAGAGACTTTTTGGGGACTAGGAAGGGAATCTAGGGAAGGGGGAGAAGGTAAAGTGTGCATGAAGGGGACCAAACTGATCAAAGTACAACATACACTGTGTATGTGAATTCCCTCAAACTAATATAACTGCTATGTATCACAAATATATACTAATAAAATAAATCAGGAGTTAAGGTAGAGGAAAAAAAGTTTTTAAAGGCAGACGCACCTGTACTGTGAATCTAAAATGATGGGAGCTGGGAATTACTGTTGTGCAGGGTTGACCACATACCTGGTGTGCTGCTGAGGCTTTGAGAGCATCATCTGTCCAAACTGCTGCCACTTAGGAAGGCAGCAAAGGTCCTTGCCCTCATTTTCTGATGGGAAACCAAGTCTCAGAGGACATAGGGAACTTGTCCAAGATCAACCACCTGGTGCAGGTGCACGTCATCAGGTCTGGGGAGAACCTGACTCATGCTCTTCATCACCTACTAGTTTCTCTGTCAGTGTTTTTCACACCTGTGCTACCTCAGAACCACCTGGGGGCTCTTCAATGGCAGATTACCAGCCTCCACTCCCAGTTTCTGAATAAGTAGGTCAAGGGTGGGGTAGAGAATTTGTAAATCTAACCCGTAAGGCCACAGCAGCTGGTCTGGGAACAAGGGATAACTGTTCTAAATTAATCTGACTCACTTGTGTGTGGGTAGAGTGTTCTGATTTCAAAGTTTCCGGGCACAGCCCATACTCTGGCACTCTGCTCTACTGGCATCATATCTCCCTGGCCCAGGTAGATCTGGCCTCCATCTTTTAGAAAACTAACACATCCCATCGGTCCATGCTTACCCGGGAGCCGGTCCATCCCAGCAGGGCAAAGGCACGGCGCTCATAGGGGCACATGACTAAGTCTACACGGATGGCTTTCCAGGTCTTTTCTCCCTGCTGGGAGGACTTGTCATTGTCCACTCTCTGATGATGCAATTTCAAAATCAGAAAGCATTTTTGAAAATGATCTAAAGCATCCACCTTCCTGCTAGGCATCTTGAGCTTTTCAAATGTCGATTCCACGAGGTCACAGTATAAAAGCAGTCCCTAAAAGGAAACCGAAAGACAACAAGAAGCATCCCTGGAGAGACAATCCATGATTTCACAGTGATATCTTAATGAAATCTTTAAAGAGTTGAGCAGAATGTAGAAGTATTTTTGTCTTTATATTAAGAGCCCACCTCACCACACTTTCTCTCCCCAGGGGAGAAAGTGGTTGTCTAATCCTGCCTTAGCAAATTTAGTGAACAGACCAAAGTCATTCAATGACAAAACTTGGAGATAATCATCCTCCCATCTTCCAACTCAACCAGTGCACAACAGCTTCTCTCACTGCCTTGAAAACAAACTAACCATGAACACAAAGTCATGCTGTTGCTGGGTGGCATTGAGATCATGTCCCTGTATGTTATATATGGATGACCAGGTTTAACTAGTCCAAAGGATTGTGGTTGGAGAATTAGACCCTCTTTTGGGCAGGGAGACTTGCCTTCTCCTGAGTTATTGCTATTCTGCCCACATTGGGGAAAGCAACACAAAGCTAGGGACATGTGTTTCTTCAAAAGCCTACTCAGACAGTTAATGAGTAATTTGAAGGTAGGCCCAATCAAGGTACCATCCTGCAGTTTATCTACAGCATGGGAGCTCCTTAGAGCCAGAACAGATAAAGAGAGGGAAGATGCAGAAACATACAATTAACTGCAAAAGCTGAGTGGCAAATTACAAGTAATGTAATTATAGCTATTGGGGAGTGTGCTTTGTTATCATATAAGTCCAGATAGTCTCAAATTTTATCATCAAAAGCATTTGGAAGTTTTGATAAACACAGTTTGCATGGCCCTGTCTTTGAGGGGATCCAGTGGGTGTCAAGGAGGCAAGAATTTACACTTCACAGATGATGCTGATGTTGCTTGCAGAAGAGCCACACTGAGCATCATTGGTTCAGTTTGTTGCTGTTATTCAAAGTGTTTTTCATTTCTTCTGATAACCTCCATGAGTCTTTGTTTCAATCGCGTGAAATCTTTCTTTACTCTGAGGAGGTTGAGAGAGAGAAGGCACTGCTGAACAGAGGAGCCTCAGGCAGAGGGAGTGAGAAGGACACCAGTAACCTTCAGTAACCAGCCCAGGAACACACAGTTCTATGTTGTAATGCAACTTGCTGAAATGGGAACTATACCAGTCAGTGCTTACTAGAGAAACAGATTTAAGGCAATATATACAAATACGTAAAAATTTACAAGATTGGCTTACAATGCCTCCTTCAGAGTCAGGTGTGGAGGAGTGGGAAAGGGCTGCCTGTGTGCTGTAGATCTGAAGGGCCCAGTGCAAGGCCCGGAGCTCCCTGCAGTGTTGCATGTGAGTCCATATCAAGAGGCTGAAGAATCTGTGCTGGAAACTAGGGGATGACATCCAAGTGGAGGTGAAGACTGGAGCTGCTCTGAAGAAATAGAAAGGAGCCTTTCTTCTTTGCTTCCCTTTTCTTCTATTCAGGCTATAAGCTTATTGGCTGGTGCCATTCACACTCAGGGTTGGTCTTCTGTCTTCAGCAAATTCCTTCAGCCACACCCAGGACTAGGACAATCCAGTTTAGGTGGATGTTTCTTACTCAAATTAATACAATTAGTTAACTTTCACAGGAACCTTATAGCAGACTGTCAGGTAAATTTCAGCAGGTAAATGTATTTATTATTTGTTTTTTAAAAATTTTATCAAAAAAACCCCAAAATCTCATAACATAGTAATAGAAGAATAACAGTAGTTAATACATTATGTATCGTTTCCTTCAAAGGAGTTACTCAGAGTGCAAGTATGAGCATAAGCTGGTAAGCTGTGCAAGGCATGCGGGTTCCAGGAAGAGAAAAGTGAGCACCTCCTGAGAATTAGCCATGTTAGGACTGGGAGGAGCCGACCAAGCAGCCAACTAGTCAGTCTTTCTGGTAAGCTGCACAAGCCATGTGGATTCCAGGAAGAGAAAAGTCAGATAGCACCTCTGGTGAGTCTGCTGGAGCGCAGGCTGAGAATCAACCCCCAACCCCATCCCATCCTCCGCCACTACAAGCACCCAGCCAGTTTGGAGAACAGGCTGAGTTGATAGCAAATAAAGTACAAAGAGCAACTAAGTGCTTGTAATTTTTGTTTGATTTTGCAGGCCTGGGGCCAGCGGTCTGGGCATCTATTGGGAGGACAACAGTATGCAATATAACAAATATGGGGGATTTCCTTCAGTCCTGTCTTTGAAATCCAATATTGTTCTCACTGTTTTGCTTTGTTCTGATTAATTGTTTTTGCTTTATTCAATATTCTGTTTTGATTGGTTTTATTCTGTTTTGTTTTTGGTTTGACTTTGCTATACCTGATGGAATGCACAACTATTGTGAAGATAACAAGATATACTATAGTAGCTATTGTTGTTTTCCTAGTATCCCCTTTGAAGTTCTGTACCAATTTTTCTGCTTTATTTTGATTGGCTTTGTTCTGTTTTGTCTTGTTGGATTTTATTATCTTTACAATAAAAAAAGATATGGGCATGAAACATTCTCCAAATGATATTAGCACAGACCTTCCTTTTCAATGAACTAAGAGAAAGGAGTAGTATAACTAACTTGTATTTTTTTCCTTTTCAAACAAAATAGTAACAAGTCTTATAGCAAATTTATAATAAAACCAACTTCCCTTTTAAGAAACATACACAAATCCTGCTTTCTAATAGTGAACTATGGTGTGTGTTACAGGAATATGGTGGTGACATTTGGCTGGTAATAGACAGATGGGTCATCCATGGTTGTGTTTGTCTAGAACTCTGTAAGATGCTTCCCTTGAGAGAAAGAGACACTTCCTTTGAAAAAGATGCTTCTGCCTGCAGCAGGGCACAGTTGTCAATATGCACACAACCCCTGAGATGCAGCTCTAGTCTTTAGCCTTCGTTTTTTGGTGGGCATCTCTGTTTTCCATAGTTCAACTCCTGTCGCCCATTTTCTTAAGTGGCTTCTCTCCTTTGAAAAGTCCTTTCAAGAACTGGGCCTGGCTTCTCCATCAATACCCATGAGTAGACTAGATAGTCATATTAGTATGTCCTTTTTTTCTCCTCATTGTTCTTCTCCCCCTTTTCCTTCTCTTCTGTCTTCTACCCTAACTGGAGACTCATGAGTGGAAAAGGAGGGATTTCCTTTCCTCCCTCCCTCCATCACCAGGGGACAGAGCAATCAGTTCTCCAGGTATAGGAGAGAGGGACAGAAGGTGGGACACACTAAGTTTTACCTCCTACAGAAGGAGGCTCTGGGCTACACCAAGCTAACCAAGCAGGAACAGGAAGGGTTGCAAAGCGACTGAGAGTGGGGCCCTCTTGGCAGGATCCCTTTATATTCTTTGCTCTTAATTCCCTCCAACTCCTTCACAGAAGAATCAGCAGCCCCTACTCACAGTCAAATCAGTTTCTCAAAGTGAGCACAGCTGTCCTTCCATTGCTTCCAGGTCCCCTACTGATACCAAAATCTGCAGATACTCAAGTTCTTTAAATAAAATTGTGTAGAATTTGCATAAAACCTATATTTTAAATCAGCTCTAGATTCTTATCATGCCTGATACAACATAAATACAATGCAAATAGTTATAATAATAATTATTATAATAAACAAATAATAATAAAAAATGCATCCTGTATCATTTGGGCAGTAACAATGAGAAAGAGAAGTTCTCTATGTACTCACCATGGATGCAGTTTTTCCCCTTCTATTTCCTATTTTATGTTGGTTGAATCCATGAATGCCAAACCTGAGGTTATGGAAGGCCAACTTATATTATTTGCTCTTCGATGATTGTCAACATGCTTGATCTTCAGCATTTTGAACAGCGATGGAGCTACATGGGGGCCTCATCCAGGGTCTCACCCACTAGGCTTGGACCCAAACCAGAATCATTTAGCTTCCTTTCTCTGGGGCGAACTACCAGTGACCTCTCTTAGAATTCGGGCAAGTAGAGTCTTGGGGATGGCAACTCTCCCCCAAAGATCAATGTTTCCAAGTTCTTTGCCTCCCTTTCTTCCACCTGCACCCAAAGGACTTTCTCAAAAGGCAACATTTAGAGTCATCCCATGAGCGGCTCGCACGGATACTCATTGGCTGTTCACCATGCTCTGCAGGTGTTTTATATGTTGTGTGAGCAACTGTGTGAGTGTAAGCATGTATGCCTGCACAGACTGTACTCTTTAGCATCTGGAAAGTGTAGTTTGGGGTATGCATGGAGGGGGATTGGGGTGAGGTAGAGGAGGAAGTTAAACATGAAGCACTCATGTGCTGCTTTCACAAAAAAGGTGTTGGGCGTAGGCCTGAAGTTCCAAGGGCACGGTCATGGCTGCCCGTACTTTCTCTTTGGGTTAAACAGTGAGTGAAGGAAAGGGGCTGCACCTGCTCCTTCCTGGGTAGGTCCCCTCACCTGGCCCCGTGCTGGCTCTCAGATGGCATTCAGCGAACAATTGTACGTGAGAGACCACAAAAAGAGCCACCATTAGTCAGGTGTTTATCATTTGTCAGGCACTGCACTGCGTACTTCATCGTATTCTCTTATTTAATCTGCTTGTTAGGAGGTTTATAGATAAGGAAAGTGAAATGTGAAAGATTAAGGAACCATTCCAGGTTGTTCAGCCAATGAATGGCAGGGTTGTTCTTTTAAAGCCACAAATCAAACATATTTAATGTGAACCCCCACTGCAGTGCCTACATTTAAAACATTCATTTCTGCTTGGAGACAGCAATATGACTATCTTGAAACTGAGAAATGACCAGTGGAAAGAGAGCTCCCTGGTGTCTTCTCCCACCATACTCCAGTCTTATGTAGTCTTAGCAAGAAGAGGGTGGTGTCCCTAAGCCAAGGTCAATAGGTCCACCCTGGCAATGGCCCCCAGGTTGGGAAACAGCAGTCCTCCACCAGGGAGGGGCCAGGGCGGTGCTCCTTTGTCTGCAAATGAGACTCTTCTGGGACTTGAGAACGTCTCACAAGCAAACCTGGATTAGGTTCTGAAGTTGGGTTTTCACTTCCAGCACCTGTGGCTCTGGGGTTGTGGATTTCTTGCTCTCATTCTCACTCTGAGGTGTCCTTTCTCTGGCATGTCGGTGAGCTCGGTTCATACCCCACAGATGCAATGCCAAGGAAGGATGAAGCTGCATCAGAAAAACACTGAACCAGACTCCTCAGTCCACTTGGGTAGCCAGGGTAGGGCCCTTTGGTCTTTCTGGGAAATGGGCCTCTCACCAGAGTGGGACAGCAATCAGGGCCTTGCAGGTGTCTCTAGTCATAATGTTGGTTTAGAGCTCTTTTCACTAGGCAGTAGGCTAGTGTGTCACATGTCTGATTTTGTCAGTGCGGGAGAGCTCTGAGCCATGACCTCTTCTGGGGACAGCTTGTCCTCATGAGCTTCTTTCTTGTCATTTCAGCACAAAACTCAATTGGGAACAGACTGTTACAGAATTCAAGGTAGGAGCAACAACCCTTGAACTGCTTTTATCCCAGTCAGAGCAATATTGCTCAATCTTAAGCTTGTAGCTTTCCCAGCTTATACTTTTCAGGGCTTTGCACTGTATGATCTTTATTTTGTTAGGGTACTTTATTGCCTCTGTATGTCAAACACAAGTGCATAGCCATTCTGGGTCCATTAGGTAATAGAGTAAATATAAATAAACAAAACACATATTTATAACGTGCACTCTAGGTGAGTCTTACTTTGGGTCATATGGTGTTACAAATAATCAGAAATTGATTTGATGGTCAGTACACAATTATGAAGAAAATAATGTATAAAATTCAACAGTGTTAATACAATGTTTGTGCATGCAATTTTTGATCTTTCTTCTTACCTTCTTTTCCCATAAGTTTATCACTTTATGCAAAATTTGTTGCTCTCCATCCTCTGTTATTTCTGGGCTGGTAATTAAAAAATCTACATCATGCCCAATCTCCTTACCCCTAATTTGAAAAATGGTATAGCATGAGAATAAGTTAGATTTTAATCCTTAGGTTAAAAAAATCTTTGTTTCTATCCTTAATATATGCTTAATTTTACAGCACAAGACATCCATGACACTCTTAAAAATGAATTACTTTTGGTTGCACAACTCCATGCTTTACAAAATAAATTTATGACAGAGAAAAAAAAGCATGTATATGATTATGTATATATAGGCCAAAAGTAACAAAGATTGTTTCTTCTCTATATTTATTTACAACAGCAGCATATATATACATAAGGGGGAAGGTGAATGGAAGAGAGAGAGACAGAGACAGAGAGAGAGAAAGCAAACAAGAACAGTATTTTTATAGTACAAGGCAGCGCTATTAGAATTATATCATAAATTAGGGGCGTTTTCTTAGATTCAGTCTACTTTTGTCTCATACTGGCTTCTCACAATGGCTGAGAACTACTAGAAAGGAGGATCAGAGGGAGAGGTTGAGGAGGGTGTGGGAGGGAAGGAGTCCCTTTCTGAAATGGCCACCTCAACAGCTGCACATGCCTCTGTGAAGGATTCATTTATTAATTCATTCACTCAGTCAGCCAAGATTTCTTGAGCACCTATTTTGTGCCAGGCATCATTAGAACTAAGCTCTAATAGCTTAATGGGAAAAGCACACATTGTGTGACAAGTGTTTGGCCTGTGTCTAGGGAGCACTGAAGAGAGGTCCCTAGCCAGGTGACAGTTTGAAGGAAAAGATTCCAACTGAGCAAAGTCATAGTGGGAAGAAACAACCTCCTATGTGGAGGGAATGACAGGATGATTGGGGCTGCCGAAATGAGATGTGAGGGACAGGAGACAAAGCTGCAGGGAGAGGCTGGCACTAGACCACAAAAGGCCTTTCGTGCTATCTCAGAAGCCAGTGTGTGGTGAAGAGCCACTGAAGGTGACAAAGGCCAAGCAGCTGATTTACCTTCGGAACCCTCCTGTTACGGAGATGAAGGCCCCGGGAAGAAATGCCCAGACAGCCTCTTTAACCAGCGTGCCGACTGCCTCTGCTTCTGCCTTGGTCACACAGCTGACAAGGTCTTCATAATACAGGAATCCTAGGGGTCATTTGACAGTTGAATGGAGAGAGTGAATCGTGTATAAAGTCAACAGCCTCAGTGAGAAGGAATTCTGCCCCCTAGTAAGCTACCTGGCTACAGGCCCCAACGAAGGTCTGTTTCCACACAGACAGGCTAATTCATGAAGTTCACTTGGTTGTGAATTTCTCATAGTACCAATGGCTCTTTGATTTCTGATTGAGAGACTTCCAATGTTTGGAAAGGAGAACATTTTCCATCGCTCAGAAATCCAAACTGTTCCAATATTATTCTCTAATGAAGAGCCAGTCCTCTCGAACAAGAAGCTGTGCCCTACCACTTTAAAAAGGTAATATAAAAGATTTGGGGTGAGAACATTTATAATTAGAAGGCTATAGATCAACTTAATAAATAAAAGCCAAGAATAGGAGGGGTATATCTGTGTTTGAAACAAGGGGGAAAATGTCTTCTTTTTCTCCTGTCTTTTTTGATTTTTTGTTTGTTTTTTGGTACTGAGGCTCGAACTCACAACCTCGCACTTGTCAGGAAGGCACTGTGCCGCTGAGCTATATCCTCAGCCCTGGAAAATGTCTTAGATGGTGTGCTAGGTGGTTTGGCTTGTTGTTTCTTTACCTGGCCACCAAGAACAAATGGAGGCTTAGATAAAGTTGTTATGCTGAGGGCTAAAGACTGGTTATTCCCATTGAGCAGTGTGGAGGGAGGCAGAGAGAGAAGGAGTCGTATCTCAAAGGGTTGGGGTGAAGTACTAGAGGGGAGACTCATTGAGCTTGAAAAACATCTAATTATGCTTTAATTCACAGCTCTTCTAGACAGTGTGTCCAAGAGAGGGCCATCCAAACTCTGCTTGGCTCTCTAGTAATAGATTTGGCGCTGCCAGACTCTGCCCATTTCCTAACTGTGAACTGTTTGGGTGATTCTTCCAGTTTAAGTTTACTTTCCTGCAGCTTTACCTGCCACTGACCCTCAGAAAGGGCAGAAAGCAAATCTGTTGCTTAGAGTTTCTGACCTCAGGATCATGAGGAGGAAGAATGGAGACCATTTGGTTTGAACATCCTGTACACAAAATTCTCACATGCAAACTTCCCTCGTTATATCTTAGTGGGGCAACTGCAGAAGTGTGTTGGCAGGACCAAAATATGATGTTCACCCTAAGATACCTAGAAACTCGGTCAAATACCAAGCCACTGTGCTCGTGGAACTACTTTCTATCAATAATGATACTTTTTCTCATTTTATTTTAAAAGTCACCTGTTTATTGTAACATGGCCCTTTTTGTGAGAATGAGGAGTTCAATGTAAAAAGCAATGTTCCATCAGGCTTTCATACAGAAATTGCTACATGACTGATATGCAAAATGCAACTCAGTTGATGACCATAAAACTCCTGTGCATACTGCACATGAACCAAAAATTATAATTAGCAATGATTTCTTTCAAAATGTGCAGATACCAGAAACGAACATGGAGGTACTATGATAATTTATTGAAACCCATGAAATCAACTTAATCAGCTTTCCTTTCTGGTATGACAGGCCAGTTGATTCATTACAAAAAGCCTACCACATTGCATAATGTTAGATATGCGCTGCTAGTCTGAAGGTTCTTCAGCGCCTGGGGATACAGCTCAGCAGTGCCTGAATGGAAAGCACAAGGTCCTGAGTTCGATTCCCAGCAGAAAAAAAAAGAAAAAGAAAGAAAAGAAAAGAAAAGAAAAATATGTGCTACTATATTTCAGAAATTGACTTTTTAAGGCAAATATGGCAAGTGAATTCTCAAGCCCCAGGGAATTGCAATCGAGGGTAATTATAAGAAAAGCAATCAGTTTTTTTTATCTGATTCACAAAACATGTTTTCAATATGTTCAATTGGCTTATCCTTTGCAGTGTTCTAAGCTATTCCCATTGAAAGTGTATTCATTTTACTCCAACCAGTATTTTTGCTATTGTTGTTGTTTTAAGTATGAAGAGAGGGCATTCCTTTATTTCTACATAGATCTGACAGTATTGAACTTTTCATCATTCACTGAATGATGAAAAGAATAGCTGCTTCATTCACTGGGTTGGAAGAATCTAGTAGGAAGAGGAAAAATCCTCGGAGGTCTGGCTAAATTGATAGCAACTAAGAAACATTAAGCAACTAAATGCTAGTATTGTTTAGTAGATTTTGCAGGCCTCCGGTCAGCAACCTGAGCATCTCTTTGGAAGATGACAGTAGGCAATGTAGCAAATATGGGGGATTCTCTTCTGTTTTGCCTTACTGTTTTGCTTTACTCTGATCATTTTTTTCTCTTTATTTTATATTCTGTTTTTACTGGTTTTATTCTGTTTTGTTTTTGGTTCAATTCTGCTATGCCTGTTGGAATGGTCAGCTATTCTGAGGATGACAGGATATACTACAGTAGCTATTGTATTCACATTATTTTTCTTCGAAGTTCTGTACCAGTTCTACTGCTTTGTTTTGATTGACTTTGTTATGTTATGTTCTGCTGGATTTTACTATCTTTAAAAAAAAACAAAGCTAGGAAATTGGAAAATCTTTAGATCCTGAAAATATTTGGTGCCATTTGGTAAGTAGTTCATCTGAGAGAAACACTACACACTATGTTGCCTCTCAGTTTCTAAGTGTTGAGAGTTCTTACTATCATTACAAGCCATTTACTGGCTACTTATGTTTAATGCATAACTTTCTTTTTAGTAGCATTTCTAGAGCTGGTACAATGATCATTCTTCTTAAATGTGTACTCTCTGAAGCCCATAATGTAAATAATACATCTTTTTTTCTTAGATCATTTTATAAAGCTTATTAGTAATCTTTCAGAATTTAGCAAATTTAGAGTTGGAGAAGTAACTCAGTGGTACAGCACTTACCCAGCATGGGCAAGACCCTGAATTTTTTGATCTCTAGCAACACATGTGTGAACACCCACGGACACACAGACACACACAGACACACAGACACAGACACACACACACACAGAAATTAGAAACTATCAAACATACAGAAGATAAGTGGAGGTCAGTATCATTGCTAGGACCCACCAAGACTTGGTTTCCTTCCTCTACCAATGCTTGTAGTTTTATTGTTTGTCTGTTGCCATTACTTACAGGAGATAGCTATTTATTTTTTCTTCCCTGGTCCTCTCTGGTAGAAGATTCCCTTACTTTCATATCATTGGAAATTTTGATAGCTTCATCATTCTTTTCAGAATCCATATGTTGAGGACTATAGTTGTTAGTCTTTTAAAATCACAAGCATATTTTTATTCCTATTATATGTTAAAGTAAACATTTAAAGCTCACACTATGCTACTAATCTCTGTTAGTTTATCAAAGAGAACAGTTGTGCTTTGTTTGATCATTTTTTTCCACGCCTAAATCTTGTATCCTGAACAACTACTTCTGAGATAACAATATGCAATATATTAACTAGTGTTAATTTCCTACTTTTTTTGAAATTCTGTATCATTTCTATCTTTTTTTGTTTTGCTTTATAAAATAAAAAAAACTCATACATTTATTTGGATCTATATTGGAAATATTTTAGTTTTGACAAGTTTACTGACAGCCTCCACAAATGGTAGTAACCAAGCCATCTGTGTAGTAACCAAGCCACCTGGATCTCTAGAAAGTCCCTCCAGATTTTCACAGGGTGATAAAAACTCATGTTTCCATCTTGCCTTCTCTTCTCAGGTCAAAGGGCTCTGGTAAGGTGCAGCAAGCCCAAAACTGGATTTCTACCATTTTCCTTCTATTGTCCTAGTGTTTTAGTTTCAAAAGCTTACTCATAGTTATGAACTAGTCAGGCAACAACAGAAGTTTCTTCAAGTATTCCCAGTCTTCCATGTCAGCTTATTCTTTTGTCCTTCATTGTTCACTATCATCTCTTACCCAGGGAGTCAGCCAGGACCAAATATCTAGAAGAGTTCATAGGAACAGACCAACATGTATACTACTTTGATATCTGGATAAAGAAATCATAGCAGTCACCAAGGAGAGTGTCTTTGCTCTGTGCCAGACACAGAGCTCAGGGCTTTGCATGTATTATCTGATTTACTTCTCAGTTAAGTATTAATGTCATCATCATTTTACCAATGAAGTAACTAAGACTCAAAGGTTTTAACTAGTATGTTCAGGATCATGTAGCTGGAAAGTTCTGGAGCCAAGATTGGATTCAAACATCAGTAGATGCCCCCAAAGTGTCTCATATCACCAAGACTGGGATCAAAGTACAGTCAATTTTTAATCTCTGCTAAACCTGACCAGAGTAACACAGAGCAACCACAATTTTTGTGAGAGACCATTACCTGCTTTTTGCATTCGTGTAAATTTCAGGCTTTTGTCTGATTTTATTTTATTCAGAGATCTGAAGCCCATCCGAAACCACTTCTCAGATGTCTTCAAACCCACTCCAAAAACAGAAGTGAAGAGCTAAAAAGAGGAAGGAAAATTATGCCATTACTTTCTAAAATAATCACTATAACAATGAAGTAGTACATTGCAAGGTCTTAGGCAACAAAGAAAAGGTATAAATAAAAAAATGATCAATTTTCTCTTAGATAGGATAAATAGGTAGATGATAGTAATTTTTTGGATGCATTTTTGTTTCAGGTGAGTCCTTTTGTGACATATAATTTTTAAAAAGTGAAACAAAAGTGGGAGGCAGATTGGACATTTACATAAGGATTACATATAACCTAACCTAACTGACAGATTTCCTGTGTTGTCAATGTGTGAGAAGCTACCATATGTGGCTCTCCTCTTTGATGTCTATTATGTACAGCCCTTCTCTGCTTATTTCCCCTCAAATTTGAAAGATGAATGACCTGGAGGTTATATAAATTCTCCTGTCTCACACAGATGGCAAGTGGTGGAGCCCAGACTTATATCCTGGTCTCTTCAGACTTCAGAGCTATGCTCCTGCTTCCACCCACATTTTTAGTTCTGTGCATCACTTCTGAACTGGAGAAACTGGCTGTGGTTCCTTCTACTAGCAACTCCAAGGCACGAAAGGCAAGAGGTGACAAATCCTGCTTCTGAATAAATAAAGATGCAATGAGGAGTTTTCCGGACACAGGCTTGCACTTAAAAGAGGAGGTTTATTCTGTCTGCATGGTCCTTATGTTCATCATATTTGTAACTTTGAGTGGCAGGAAACTAAAATAGTTTTATACCATCCATTACAGTTGAGATCTAGAATGTTCCCCAAAACTCTCATATGGCCAGAGGTAGGACATTTAGAAGGTGATTAGATCATAGGGGTGCTGTATTTATCAGTAGATTTATCCATTAATGAGTTCAGCAGCTGAGTGTGCTATAAGGAGGTGAGGCCTGATCAGAAAAGTCACTGAGGTCATGATCTGGAAGTGTGTAACTACCTCCCTGGATCCTCCCTTCTCTCTCTATTTCCTGGATGCTATGACATGAGCAACTTTCCATCCACCATGATCTTGTGCTATGTTATTCCTGCCTTGGAGTCAGCTGATGATGGTTTGAATCCTCCAAAAACCATTAACCAAAATAGATGTTCCCTCCTTTAAGTTGTAAGAGTTGGATACTGTTTCTCAGTGATGAGAAAAGTGACTGAAACAGATTTTGGGACCAGGAGTGGGGTAATTGTTGTGACTATACCTGAGCATGTTGTATTGAGTGATATACTATGTCCCCCAAGTCCTCATATACTTTTGATGGGGCTAAGTCTGGTGCTTGTTCTTGGTTTGTTGTCTGGCCCTAGGATTGGCAATGTGAGTGCTGCACTCGCCCAGGGGTGGAGCTGACATACAGTGTAAAAGAGGCGGGTCTTCCTCTTGCTTGGTTCTGTGCTTCTGCTCTCTATCGCCAGTGTGCCTTGCTGTTTTGGCGGCCACCATGAATGCTTCTTTGGAGCCAACTAAGTATGGACTGAAACTCCTGAGAAACTGTAAGAAATAAACCTTTCCTTCCCTAATTTTGGGCGTCAGGTATTTTGTCTGGGCAATGAGTAAAAAGTAACTAAGACACATGTTGTTTAGAATTGGCTTGGTAGAGGATTTTGCAAATGTTTGGAGATTCTGGCTAGAGAAGCCACAGAATTCTACAAGCAGAGTAAGATGAACTTAATGGGAGATTCTGTTTGGAACCCAGAAGAAAACAATGCTGATAGAAATGCAACTGGTAAAAGCCAGGTCTGGGGAGTTTAGATGGGTACAAGGACTCTATTAGCAGTTAGACAAGAGTCCACATGTTATGCTCTGGTAGAAAATTTGTATGCATTTTGTCCATGCTCTGAGACTTTGTGGGAGACTAAGATTAAGGACAGTGGACTAATCAATCTGATGGAGGAAATTTTAAGGCAGTCCCATGTTTGAACTGTGGCATGGGTACTTCTGGCTGCTTTTTGCCAGTTTTACAATGAGCACTGGCAATACCCCATTTGAAAAGTTTGGAGTTTTGCCAGGAAGGAAGCTCCTACAAAGTTGGGATAAAGGAGAGCATGTTTGTTAAAAAGATTAGGGTTACAAAGAAACCAAATACTTTTCATCAACAGAAAAGATGACTTGAGGGCATCTCAGGATTCAGCAATACCCCATTCCTCACAAACTCAGAAGTGGAAAAGTATAAAACCTTTCATGTAAGAAAAGAGAGCCCTAGAGTACCCAGCTGGAGAAGAGTTGTTTAGGAAACTGGTTCTTTGGGATTTTATTCATAGCAGGCATTATTCATGGAGACCTGGCTATTATTCAAGCTGGTGGCATACCTTGGCATCATACATGAGGTGCTGGTTTTAAAGGCATGCAGAATGGAAGAATTGCCAGAGAGGCTTCTACCCAGATTTCAAAAGAAGTTCTGAGAGGCCAGGCAGTGTGCTCCTAAGAGGGAAGTGCGTGAAGCTGTGAGAGTGAAGCTAAAGGTGCAGTGGAGATGCCAGGAAATGGAGAAGCCAGTAACATGAAATGTCTGAAAAAAACCACAGATGGTGATCAGACCCAATCCAAGAGAGAGGTCATGAGGACTGCAACCTGCAATGTGTAGAGATAGGGCCATCCAACCCCTTTGGAGCTCACATTGCATCACACCTACCCAGCGTGCTGGACATAAACTACAGGATTTAGTATTTTCCTTTGGAGGTTTCAGTCTCTTTGGTTCCTTTCATTTACCCTGATGCATTCTGTGTTGAAAGTGTTTAACTTTCTTTTTGATTTTTGTAGGGGTCCACAGATAAGAGTTTGTTTTGAATCTCAGAGGACTTAGTTTTTCAGCACTGCTGAAATTTGTTTAAAATTCAGTGACTTAGAGATGAATCAATGCATTTTGCATAAAGAGATGCACATGAATCTTTTGGGAGCCATACACAAAATGTTATGGTTTAGATCTGAATGACCCTTACAACTCTCATGTGCTCAGAGGCAGGGCTTTTGGAAAGTGAATGGGTCATGAGGGTGCTATACTTCTCAGTGAACTCATGCACTAATGAGTATAGCAGCTGAGTGTGCTGTTAGGTAGGGTCTGGTCAGAAAAAGGGTCACCAAGACACTGAAGGATATGTTTCTCTCCCTGCCTGCTCCCTTGTCTTTCTCTGTTTCCAGGATGCCATGATGTGAGCAGTTTTTCATCCACCGTGCCCCTCTGCTATGCAATTTCTGCTTTGGAGCCTGTTGATAATGTACTGAATCCTCTGAAAATTGTAAGCCAAAATAAACCTCGCCTCCTTTAAGTTGTGAGTGTTGGGTATTGTGTCTCAGTGATGAGAAAAGTGACTAAGACATTATCATAATATGGCAATAAGCTGGAGACACTCATAAATTTTTTGGTATCTTCTTCCTACAACTCTGCAAAAGACACAGTTTGGTCTTAGTCACTTGCGTGATGAGCATTTGGGAGGCAATTATGTTTGCATGAGGTCACTAACGTGAATCCCTCATGATGGGTTTCAGGCTCTTCAGAGAAGAGGCCCCAGTGAAGTTGCTCTCCTCCTTTCTTTCTGCCCTGTGAGGACACAGCAATGAGGTAATAATCATCTGCAAGTCAGAAAAAGAGCCCTCAACAATAGTAAACCATGTGGATGCCTCGATCTAGAACTTCAGACTTCCAGAACAGAGAAAAAAGTGAATTTCTATTGTTTAAGCTACTCAGTATGTGGCATTTTGTTGTGGTAGCCTGAGTTGACTAACATAACCATCCAGAATAAGTAATAAGATTAACTGAACAAATTTTCAGTGGGTACATGTAAAATTACTTACTTTGAAGGACTGATAACGTTCATCATTTAACACAGCTTTAACTTCAGAACTTTCTCCATCTTCAATAATTTCCTATGTAGATGGTTGAAAAATATTTTAAATTAGTGACACTGGAGAATTATAGCCTGAGACCGTCAAATTTACAGATCTAGTAGCTTGATTTCTCATGAATTGCATGTCCATTGCCTGAAGGATGTTTTCCTACCTAATTTAGAGAAAGCAAGAATTTCCCTATAATTTAAAATCCTAGGTCATCGTATGTTCAGTGACCCCTTTATAATCTTCAGGGGCAAGAATGCAGAATGATTAGGGCACAAATCTACAGAACCCTTATACAAAAAATATTCACTGGCAAATGCATGTTCAAATATTTCGGATAATTTTCTGTTCAATGATGTTCTTTTTTGAAATAAGAGAACATTCCCACTGAGCAGGTTATTTTGGGATCCTCTAAAAAGTCAGTCTACATTAGGTCCTTAGGATGTCTAGCTCAACACCACTCTTCCGGGTAGAATTTCTCTTGAATAATGTACCTTGGACTTGACTATAATGAGATTACTACCCGATCACCAACTTGTCTTGCTGAGGAGTCTTAAACATAATTAAGCACATAAAATCACTTCAGCTGCCTTTCTGGAACACACAGAAATGAAAAATCAATGTTACTAAATGTCACACCCACCATTCTTCTGCGGGGGGTAAACCCTGAGCAGACCTGTGCCTTCCCCAGAGCCTGTTTTGGAAGTCAGTCCTTCCCCTGCTGCAGAGAGCTCGTCTAGTTCCACTAGGTGGCCTCATGCAGCTTCAGCTGTGGTAATGTTAGGGTATGGATTATACATATCTCAGATAAGCAGATGATAAAGATAGAGATAGATAGATAGATAGATAGATAGATAGATATAGAGATAAATACCGTATAGGTGTGGAGACTGGGAGATAGAGAGAATAAATTGTGACTACCGTATCTACGCAACTGACAGGAAAACATATTATTAGCTCCCTCCTCCCTCCCTATTTCAACCTTACCTCTATAATGCACTTCACTTTGTCTCCCAGGCAGGGAATGCCCTCTGTGTCCTTCATACGGATGATGGTGAATGGCAGAGATTTCAGTACAGAGGCTGCTCTAATATATGTCACATAGGAGTCTTCATTCTCTCTAAACTCACAATTTTCAGCCAGTATCTCAAAGGCGTTCTGCAGAATCAAGCCAGATAGACAAAAACCCTTGAAATAGTGATCATTCACAAATGCTTCTTGCACTCTTTTACATATTGGACAGTTTCCTTGAAGGTCAGGATTGAGCCTCCCATTCCTTTGTACCTTCCCACGTGAGATCAGTGGAGCTGCACTGAA